>CM029017.1:26957394-27127338 GCA_016801055.1 Panax notoginseng
TAAAAACTTTTGCCGTTATTTTTATAATAAGATATTTTATGTCTTTTATCTAATTACGGTCTAACTTCCGTTGTGGGGTCTCCACCAATGATGTGTACCGTCGTATAAATATTTATGTTAAAAAAGAATATTCCCCGAACCTATCGAATATTCTCCGGACATTACGAATATTTTATATCAACTATTACTTACTTTGCACAAAATTTTCAATTATCATCACTTAACTTTAATTTTTTATCAATTTAAACTATTTACTAAATAGAATAAACAATTATAAAAAAATTGAATACTTTCATTTCATAAAATTAAGGGTCTTACAGTAATCTGTGTATTGAGGATAAATATAAATAAAAGTTCCATAAAATATTATTAAAGTTTTAATTAGTATTTGAGAAAAAATAATTAAATATTCAATTGTAAACTTTTGAATCTAATTATAAATGTAAGACCCCAACTTATTAATGAATAAAATCAAATTTTTCTCTAAATATTATTGTGAATAATAAGGGGTTAATTTGATATAATACTTTGGTTATGGGTGAAATGTGTAAATTTTGCAAAATAAGCAAGTGGTTATAAAATATTTATTTTTGGTCGGTGAATATTCGGTTGGTCGTGGAATATTCTTGCTGTCGGGGAATATTCGTACGACGACGCAGCTTGTGTGGGCCCCATAACGGAAAGCGATTGGATGAAGAAAACGACAAGTATAAGTTATTTATAAATAATGGCGTAGTTGTTACCGTTAATACTGTTTAAATACCCGGTGGTTAAAAATACAGTAATAACGTGGTTGCATAGTAGCACACGGATTGCACAGTATAGTTGAATTATTGATTCGTACGTAAGAAGGCACTACTCAATAATGTTACAGTGATTATGTTCAATATTTTATTTTATTATTTCAATAATTGCTGCGTTGATATTTTATATTATTGTTGTTTCAATAATTGTTGCTGCACAGTATTTTCATTTATCAGATCAATAATTCATATTATTTGAATAATATTATTAGATAACATTATTGGCAATGTCTAGAAAGTTCTGTCTAAGGAGAGGTTTGGTCATCTAATTGCGCGCCAGTAAGGAGAAATCCTTATTGGAAAGCCCCCTCTTTCCTGGGAACGGCCTGGTTGTCATAAATGTGATTCTGTAATATTATTTATGAATAATTAATTATTGATTCATATGATAAGGAAATATTTATTTTATGTGGATATAAATGAGGGATATATTTTTGTGGTTAAAAATGAAGGAGTTAATGTTGAGGTTTTTATCCATATTTTTGTCGGAATGGAGGTATTAAAAATCAGGGTTTTTGAGATATTTTGCGGGGTTATAATTTTTAATCCGACCGTTGGATCGTGGTAATTTTTGGATATGTTATACATATATAAGTTGAGTATATGCCCACAAATTTTGAACCGTTAAAAATGAACGTATGATTTATTATGAATTTTACAAGATGACTGGTTCAGAAATTGTTGAATTTTCGGAGTTTATCATTTTGATGGAAAATTCTAGAATTGGTGGGCCCCACTTGTGGTTGGTGAAGAAATGTGCTGAATTATATTTCAAATGTGGTAGGTGGGAATAGTAGCAGGTAAAGCCATCAGGTTGCAGGTCAAACCTACCAAAATTTTCCTATAAATAGAGGGCTAAGTTAGAATTGAAAATCACACCAGAAACAAGTTTTCTCTCTTTCTCTCTCTAGATTATTGAGTGTATTTTGTGAGTATTTAGATACTTTGAGAGTTTCTATTCATCAGAGCAAGTTTCTTTCAGCCTTATACCGGTATTCCGACCAGAAGTACTGATATTTTGAGGTAAGGGATATTATTTTCTTCTTAATGATATTATTTTCTTCAATATCATTATGCTGAAATATTGATATGAGTTTTTATCAAATTTGGAACTTTTTGTGTCGGGGTTACTATTCACGTATACGGCACTATTCACGTATACGGCACTATTCACGAATACGGCACTATTCACCGAAAAATAAATTTTTTCCTTTTTGTCCAAGATGTCTATTATGGTTACTATCTTTGATTGTATCCATGTTTTGATCTTTATTTTTGAATTCTGCTTCACAATTGATTATTATGAAGTATTATTGATCTTGGATAAACTGTTATACGAATCCCTACTATTTGTCCTTCTGTCTCATTGGATTCGTTCTCTTTAAGATATTTTTCATCATCCTCAGTCCTAAATGATGATATTACTGAATATCTTTGGCCTGTAGTGCAAAGATGTATAATTACTTGATGAATATCTTTGGCCTGTAGTGCAAAGATGAACAGGTGTTGAGATGAACATGACCGACTGATGATACAAATGAATATCTTTGGCCTGTAGTGCAAAGATGAATATTTGGTTAAAGATGATTATTAATTGATGTTACAGGGATAAAATATTGATGATGGACTTTTAAATCTTAGAAGATAGTAGAATTCTTTCTCTACTTGACTCTTCTAATGGTTTGTTGTTTCCGCTGCAGTTGTTGATCTAAAACTTGTTGTCGATTATATTTTATCAGATTTTTCCCTGTTGAAGACTAACGATAATTTGTTGTATATTATCTTAGTCATAATATTCTTTACTGGGCTAGTTGAGCTCACCCTTTTCCTTTTTGTTCCATTTTTCTTCTCAGGAGGTGAGAACATAGCAGGATCTAGTCGGGGTATGGAGTGATGGTTCTAGAAAGATGTATTAGCAGTCCTCACTATTTCTGTAAAATAGTGTTTGAATAATTGTAATGAGGATTTATTTGAGTGTGGATATTGTCTAGAAGACAATATTTGTATTTAAACTCACAGTATGTGTTGTCGTATTTTGCACGACAATTGTATTATTGAAGTTGTAGTTTGCTTTCTGTACCATGTATTTGGCGACTCAGAATGGGTGTTGTATACCTATTCTGGGGGCGTCACAGTTGGTATCAGAGCTTAGGGATATGATCCCTGGCTGAGATGTGAGACAAGAACTAGGAGGGGAGAGACGGGGAATTCCTTCGCTAGTATGACCTGACTAAGTTTATTTGGTGTTTATTTGGTCGGTCAGAGTATAGGGATAATATATGACATGACTATTAACCCTTGTTTTATGGCAGTATTTAAGAATGGCAGCTGAGAACGTTAATAATGGAGTAAATCAGACCGTGGAGACACCTTTGATCACTACCCAGGGGAACGTGCAACAGGAAGGCAATATTCCTCCTGTAAACAACGTTACCGAGCAAACGATGAATGATGGAATGTTTAGGAGCTTTTTGCAGTTCATGCAAAATCAGACGAGGGAGACTCGTGTGCAGAATACGGGTGGAAATGATAACAACGCGCGGTTTGTCACAGCTAAGCAGTTCAAAGAATTGGGACCACCAGAATTTAAGGGAAAGCCGGATCCGATCATGGCGGAAACGTGGGTCAAGCAAATTACCAAGATATTTGATGTCTTGGGATGCACGGAGGAACAGAAGGTTCCATTCGCCACATTTATGTTCCGCGGTGAGGCAGACTACTGGTGGGAGTCTGTGAAGCGTACCCAGCCTGACGCACTCAACATGTCCTGGGAAACATTTCAAAAACTGTTCAATGACAAGTACTTTCCTGAAAGTATTCGTCATATGAAGGAGGTTGAGTTTATTAGACTGGAACAAAACAACATGACGGTGTCCCAGTACGAGGCGAAGTTTGCAGAGTTATCCAGGTTTGCACCTCATTTGGTCGAAAATGAGGAACGAATGACGCGGATGTTTCTGAGAGGTTTAAAACCTGAGATTCGTCAATACCTTATCTCTCATAAATTTTCTCTGTATTCAGACGTTGTCAACAGGGCCCAATTATTAGAGAGAGATAATGAGTATACTCAACCGAGGGACCACAACCAGGGTCATACCGGTGACAGCAATCATCAGAGCGATGATAACCAACGAGGAGGGAAAAATACGAACAAAGGCGGTAACCACTCGGGTGGTCATCGTGGCCATGATAATAGGAGAGGTGAGTCAAGTGGAAATTTCAGAAAGAGGAGATTCAACAATGACGGGAAGACATCAGCACCAGCACCAGCACCAACAACAAATTTTAGGGGAGGAGAACGACCGCCAGTTAGATGTTACAAATGCGGGAAAGAGGGACATATCAGCCCAAACTGTCCACAACAATCCAAGGTGTGTTACAACTGTGGGAAGGAAGGCCACATCGCTCGAGATTGTACTATAGCGAAACCAAGTTCAGCGGGAGTGGTGATTCCAAGGGCTGTCCCGGATAAGGCGAAATCAGCGGTTCCTGGAAGAGCGTTTGTCGTAACTGGCCAAAACGTGAGAAACCCGAACGAGGTGATCACGGGTAAGCTAATCTTGAATTCTTGCGAAGTTTATACTTTACTAGATACCGGTTCTACCCATTCTTTTATCTCTCCTGCTTGTGCTCAACGTTTAAACTTGACTCCGGAGAAATTGGACTTTAACTTATCTGTTGAAACTCCGTTGGGTGAAACCTTCGTTACATCTACAGTTTATAAATCTTGCATGATCCAAGTTGGCACTATCACATTACCTGTTGATCTTATCTCTTTAAAGATACTTGCTTTTGATGTGATTTTAGGAATTGATTGGTTAACCACTCATCATGCTAAAATTGATTGTTTTCGTAAGGTTGTTAGTTTTCATATTCCTAACCAACCTGTCATACGAATTCAAACTACTAAACCACTAAAATCAGTCACTGTCATATCAAGCCACAAAGCTATTCGTTTATTGAAAAACGGATGTCAAGCTTTCTTAGCCCATGTTATGGATTTGAACAAAGACAAGTCAGATTTGAATAATATTTCTATTGTTAGAGAATTTTCCGATGTATTTCCTGAAGAACTTCCCGGTCTACCCCCGGAACGAGAAATTGAATTCTTTATTGACCTTGAACCCGGTACAAAGCCCATTTCTAAAACCCCATATCGAATGGCTCCTATTGAACTTCAGGAGTTAAAAGTCCAACTACAGGAGTTGTTGGACATCGGTTTTATTCGTCCTAGTACGTCTCCTTGGGGTGCTCCTGTTTTATTCGTAAAGAAGAAAGACGGGAGTATGCGACTTTGTATTGACTATCGAGAATTGAACCATGTCACCATCAAGAATAGGTATCCGCTACCTCGCATTGATGACCTGTTTGACCAGTTGCAAGGAGCACAATTCTTTTCAAAGATCGATCTTCGTTCTGGATATCATCAGCTGAAGATTAAAACTGAGGATATTCCAAAGACTGCCTTCAGAACTCGGTACGGGCATTATGAATTCTTAGTAATGTCTTTTGGATTGACTAATGCTCCTGCTGCCTTCATGGATATGATGAACCGTGTATTCAAAGAATATTTGGATCAGTTCGTTGTTGTCTTTATTGATGACATCCTCATCTATTCCAAAAGCCGTGAAGATCATGAGCGCCATTTGAAGCTGGTACTGCAAAGGCTTCGTGAAAACAAGCTATATGCCAAACTGAAGAAATGCGAGTTCTGGCTTGAGGAAGTAGCATTCCTTGGGCACGTGGTGTCAAAACATGGAGTATCTGTTGACCCGGCGAAGATTGAAGCCATACAAAGTTGGGAGCAACCGAAGTCGGTAACCGAAGTACGTAGCTTTCTGGGCTTAGCTGGTTATTATCGGAGATTTGTGGAAGGATTTTCTCGAATCGCTACTCCGTTAACTCAGCTGACTCGGAAAGATACAAAATTCGTATGGAGTGAGGAATGCGAGAAGAGTTTCCAAGAACTCAAGAGGAGACTCATTTCGGCACCTGTTTTGACAATACCATCTGGTTCGGATGGATTTGTTATCTACAGCGATGCTTCAGGCAAAGGGTTAGGATGTGTTCTCATGCAACATGGGAAAGTCATAGCCTATGCCTCACGACAACTCAAAGAATATGAGAGGAATTATCCTACTCATGATTTGGAGTTGGCAGCAGTCGTTTTTGCGTTGAAGATCTGGAGACACTACCTGTATGGGGAGAAAGTGGAGATCTATACAGATCATAAAAGCCTCAAATATTTCTTCACCCAAAAGGAACTCAACATGCGGCAACGACGTTGGCTTGAGCTGTTGAAAGATTACGATCATACCATCCAATACCATCCTGGAAAAGCAAACGTAGTAGCTGACGCATTGAGTAGAAGATCATATGCGGGTACGAGTGCAATGTTTTTAACACAAAGGCCCATTTTGTATGACTTGCAAAGGATGGAGATAGAGATGAAGGCTCCAAGTACCCACATGATGATATCAAATATACGAGTAGAACCGACTTTAATCGATAAAGTTAAAGCTGCTCAAGCTACGGATATAGAGCTGATGCGTATGAAGAAGAAAGTGCAAGAAGGTGCTATTCCAGAAGCAAGAATCGATGAAGAAGGAATACTTCGAGTCAACTCCAGACTTTGTGTTCCTAACGATTTTGACTTGAAGCATAGAATAATGATGGAGGCACACAACACACCGTTTGCAATCCATCCTGGGAGTACCAAAATGTATCACGATCTTCGACATACATTTTGGTGGAGCAATATGAAAAGAGAGATCGCGGAGTTTATCTCGAGGTGTTTAACTTGTCAACGTGTAAAGGCGGAGCATCAAGTGCCAAAGGGTCCATTGCAACCACTTGAGATCCCGAAATGGAAGTGGGAACACATTACTATGGATTTTGTTACAGGTCTTCCCAAGGTTTCTCAAGGCATAGATGCGATTTGGGTTATTGTTGATAGATTAACCAAGTCCGCTCATTTCTTGCCGATACGTGAGACTTATTCCCTTGAACGTCTTGCTAGTATGTACGTGAACGAGATTGTGAGATTGCATGGCATGCCAGTATCCATAGTTTCGGATCGTGACCCAAGATTCACTTCACGATTTTGGGTTAGCTTGCAGAAAGCTATGGGCACGGATTTACGATTCAGTTCAGCATACCATCCTCAAACGGACGGACAATCAGAGAGGACTATTCAAACTCTTGAAGATCTATTAAGACTTTGTGTCTTAGATCTCAAAGGGAGTTGGGATAAGTACCTACCATTGGTGGAATTCTCCTACAACAACAGTTATCAGGCGAGCATAGGTATGGCTCCATTTGAGGCGTTGTATGGAAGAAAATGTCGTTCTCCAGTATGCTGGGACGAGGTGGGTGAAGCAACATTGTTGGGACCAGAATTGGTACGCATTACTACAGAGAAGATCCAAACGATTCGACAACGTATACAAACGGCACAGGATCGACAAAAGAGTTATGCGGATCTTCATCGGAAGGACGTGGAATTTAATATTGGGGATCATGTATTGTTACGTGTTGCACCATGGAAGGGAGTTACAAGATTTGGGAAGAGAGGAAAGCTCAATCCAAGATTTGTTGGTCCATTTGAGATTCTTGAGCGAATAGGAAATGTGGCATATAGACTCGCATTACCTCCAAGCATGTCTCGTGTTCATAATGTTTTTCACATATCTATGCTTCGTAAATATGTTAAAGACCCGAACCACATTATTGAGTTAGAACCAGACGAGATAGCTGAAGATTTAACGTACGAGGAGGTACCTGTTAAGATCTTGGATAGGAAAGAGCATGTCCTACGCACGAAGGTTATACCACAAGTTAAGGTTTTGTGGAGAAACCATGCTATTGAAGAAATGACCTGGGAGTTGGAATCAGAAATGAAAGCGAGGTATCCTCACCTTTTTGAAACATCAGGTGCGTACGTCAATTTCGAGGACGAAATTTCATAAGGAGGGGAGGTTGTAAGACCCCAACTTATTAATGAATAAAATCAAATTTTCTCTAAATATTATTGTGAATAATAAGGGGTTAATTTGATATAATACTTTGGTTATGGGTGAAATGTGCAAATTTTGCAAAATAAGCAAGTGGTTATAAAATATTTATTTTTGGTCGGTGAATATTCGGTTGGTCGTGGAATATTCTTGCTGTCGGGGAATATTCGTACGACGACGCAGCCTTGTGTGGGCCCCATAACGGAAAGCGATTGGATGAAGAAAACGACAAGTATAAGTTGTTTATTAATAATGGCGTAGTTGTTACCGTTAACACTGTTTAAATACCCGGTGGTTAAAAATACAGTAATAACGCGTGGTTGCATAGTAGCACACGGATTGCACAGTATAGTTGAATTATTGATTCGTACGTAAGAAGGCACTACTCAATAATTGTTACAGTGATTACTGTTCAATATTTTATTTTATTGGTTCAATAATTGCTGCATTGATATTTTATATTATTGTTGTTTCAATAATTATTGCTGCACAGTATTTTCATTTATCAGATCAATAATTCATATTATTTGAATAATATTATTAGATAACATTATTGGCAATGTCTAGAAAGTTCTGTCTAAGGAGAGGTTTGGTCATCTAATTGCGCGCCAGTAAGGAGAAATCCTTATTGGAAAGCCCCCTCTTTCCTGGGAACGGCCTGGTTGTCATAAATGTGATTCTGTAATATTATTTATGAATAATTAATTATTGATTCATATGATAAGGAAATATTTATTTTATGTGGATATAAATGAGGGATATATTTTTGTGGTTAAAAATGAAGGAGTTAATGTTGAGGTTTTTATCCATATTTTTGTCGGAATGGAGGTATTAAAAATCAGGGTTTTTGAGATATTTTGCGGGGGTTATAATTTTTAATCCGACCGTTGGATCGTGGTAATTTTTGGATATGTTATACATATATAAGTTGAGTATATGCCCACAAATTTTGAACCGTTAAAAATGAACGTATGATTTATTATGAATTTTACAAGATGACTGGTTCAGAAATTGTTGAATTTTCGGAGTTTATCATTTTGATGGAAAATTCTAGAATTGGTGGGCCCCACTTGTGGTTGGTGAAGAAATGTGCTGAATTATATTTCAAATGTGGTAGGTGGGAATAGTAGCAGGTAAAGCCATCAGGTTGCAGGTCAAACCTACAAAATTTTCCTATAAATAGAGGGCTAAGTTAGAATTGAAAATCACACCAGAAACAAGTTTTCTCTCTTTCTCTCTCTAGATTATTGAGTGTATTTTGTGAGTATTTAGATACTTTGAGAGTTTCTATTCATCAGAGCAAGTTTCTTTCAGCCTTATACCGGTATTCCGACCAGAAGTACTGATATTTTGAGGTAAGGGATATTATTTTCTTCTTAAATGATATTATTTTCTTCAATATCATTATGCTGAAATATTGATATGAGTTTTTATCAAATTTGGAACTTTTTGTGTCGGGGTTACTATTCATGTATACGGCACTATTCACGTATACGGCACTATTCACGAATACGGCACTATTCACCGAAAAATAAATTTTTTCCTTTTTGTCCAAGATGTCTATTATGGTTACTATCTTTGATTGTATCCATGTTTTGATCTTTATTTTTGAATTCTGCTTCACAATTGATTATTATGAAGTATTATTGATCTTGGATAAACTGTTATACGAATCCCTACTATTTGTCCTTCTGTCTCATTGGATTCGTTCTCTTTAAGATATTTTTCATCATCCTCAGTCCTAAATGATGATATTACTGAATATCTTTGGCCTGTAGTGCAAAGATGTATAATTACTTGATGAATATCTTTGGCCTGTAGTGCAAAGATGAACAGGTGTTGAGATGAACATGACCGACTGATGATACAAATGAATATCTTTGGCCTGTAGTGCAAAGATGAATATTTGGTTAAAGATGATTATTAATTGATGTTACAGGGATAAAATATTGATGATGGACTTTTAAATCTTAGAAGATAGTAGAATTCTTTCTCTACTTGACTCTTCTAATGGTTTGTTGTTTCCGCTGCAGTTGTTGATCTAAAACTTGTTGTCGATTATATTTTATCAGATTTTTCCCTGTTGAAGACTAACGATAATTTGTTGTATATTATCTTAGTCATAATATTCTTTACTGGGCTAGTTGAGCTCACCCTTTTCCTTTTTGTTCCATTTTTCTTCTCAGGAGGTGAGAACATAGCAGGATCTAGTCGGGGTATGGAGTGATGGTTCTAGAAAGATGTATTAGCAGTCCTCACTATTTCTGTAAAATAGTGTTTGAATAATTGTAATGAGGATTTATTTGAGTGTGGATATTGTCTAGAAGACAATATTTGTATTTAAACTCACAGTATGTGTTGTCGTATTTTGCACGACAATTGTATTATTGAAGTTGTAGTTTGCTTTCTGTACCATGTATTTGGCGACTCAGAATGGGTGTTGTATACCTATTCTGGGGGCGTCACATAAATAGTCTTACACACTACAGTATTACTCCATACACATAAAATAGACATCTAAACATTAATAAGTAGAGCATTCATTTTGAAATTTAAGATTTCAAAAAAGATCAAAACTTATTTGAATTGTAATTTAGAACATTGATTATTGTATTTAAATATTTATTAAAAATAAATAAATTAACATTCATTCATTAATAAACTGTATTTTAAAACTCATTATTTTTTTATTCTAGTTATAATTAGGGCTGTAAATGGTAACCGAAAAATTCGTATTCGTCCGCATCTGTATTCGGAAAAAAGCAAATATTATTCATATTCGAAAAAAAATGGATATTATCCGTATTCGATTTAAAAGTATCTGTAAATAAACGGACACGGATACTACTGTATCTGAATCTGTATATATCCGTTTACATCCCTATTTATAACTCACAAATACAGGGTGATTAATTAGTATCAAGTTAATTTTGATTAATTGATCAATACAGTATCAATATATAAATGAAATGTAATTTCTCTATGTATTAATATTATATTAATTAATTGATTAATTTATCATAAAATTAATTTTATGATAACCAAATCACACGTATACATTATCAGGGTGAAAGAGGAGATGAGGTGGGATGAGATGAAAATAATTAAATCAAGGTGTGCTACTACCACAAGAAAGAAGGAAAGTAAAGGAGAATCAAATCAACCTAGGGACTCGCACTCACTCTGTCCCCTCCTCTCCTCAACTAATTAAACCACACAAATTCAGACACCAACTGCACACCCAGCTCATTTCAGGCTCTCAGCTCCCCATTTTTATGCATGCATAATCATCCTGATTTTAGATAATTTAAACTTCATTTGGATAACTCATAAAAACGACTTATACTGATAGAACAGACAGTCACATTTCTGATGATTTCTATATAAATATCATACGAGTAGTTTTACACAGACATTTTTTTTGGACAGTTTTATTGGACCGGTCTAATTTTTTTTATTTTTTTATTTTTCTTGTATCTCTCAAAAAATATATATTATTTATTTTAATTGAAATTTTTATAAAATACAGTATATTTAGGTATAATTTGAATACATATATAAAACAGAGTTATATTCTGTATTCTGTATAATTTGTATATGTATTCAAATTACACCTAAAAATATTATATTTTATAAAAATTTCAATTAAAATAAATAATATATAGTTTATGAAAGATACAAAAAAAGAAAAAAAATAAAAATAAAAAATTGGACCGATTCAATTTTCCGATCTAAAAAAATGTCTGCCGAGACTTATTCATATCTTATACTTATGAGTACTAATACTAATAACTTAATTGCCCCCAACACGCAATCCCAACGTGCATTGATATCCTTTTTCCTTGTCCTTGTTCACTCTCTATCTCTTTAAATCTACTTGAGAATCCAAAAAGTTTTATTTACATGCCAAAACCAACAAGTCTAATTTCTTAATTTCAGTCACTGCCATCAAGTAGTCATTGGTCAAAAGTCTTGAGCATTTGATTGAGTTGGGGGAAAATTTGTGGTGTACGGATGACTTTTTGGTAAATGCATTTACTGGGCTTCATTTTTTAAGTATTTAATTTAATTTAATTTAATTTACCTCTTGGTACGTAGGTAGGTAGGTCAATTAAAGTCGGAGAGTACTATTTTCGCACTAGTGTTTGATATTTTTTTTTATGGTATCTTCTGGCATAAAGGTGAGAATCATTTATTTTTAAAAATATTAAAAATATATGTTGAAATATTAATTTTTTTAAAGTTATGTAGTGTCTTCAAATTCCATTAAAGCTTTGATGAACAAACTTATATTTATTTTTCTACCAAAAAAAAACTTATACTCACTCCATCCAGTATTAAACGTCCCAAATTTCTTTTTAGGATATTCAACAATAAATATAATATTTCTATATTAATAATTATTTTTATCTTATTTTTTTACTTATACCCTCATAATCTTTTTAGTCAACTTTTGTTGGAAACTCAAGAAATGATAAAAGGTTTACATTGAGAAGTCATGTATTGTTATACCGCTTTCTCTCTCATATTTTCATTATAACATCTCTTCTATTTAATGTTAGAATAACAATAAAAATGATAAACTAACTAGAAATTTATACTAACAAAAGTAGACGATTTGCATTCATGGAGATATGCATGTAGTTAGTTGTGACGCCCCCAAAATAGGTATACATCACCCATCTTGAGTCGTCAGATACAAGGTACAGAATTCAAATACAACTTAATAATACAACTGTCGTGTACAATATGACAAAACATAAGCTGTGAGTTTGAATACAAATATTGTCTACTAGAGAGTATCCATACTCAAAATGAGTCCTAATTACATTTATTAACACACTATTACATAGAATAGTGAGGACTACTAACTAATACTATCATTTGGACCATCACTCCGTTCTCCGACTTGCCCCAGCTACGTTCTCATTTCCTGAAGAGAATAATGAAAGAAAGGGTGAGTTCAACTAGCACAGTAAGAAATATTATGACTAAGATAATGCAGAATAAATTATCATTAGCCTTCAACAATGTTAAACTGATAAAATATAATAGACATCAAGTTTAACTGCAGCGGAACAAGAAATAGTCAACTAGAAAATAAACTCTACTATCTTTTATGATTTAAAAGATTTTTCAACACTGTTATCGCTGGGACTCAGCTTAATAAAATAATCCACATCATCGAATCACCCCTGCACTACGGCCGAGGATATTCGTGTATTCATTAATGGTCATGATCATGCCAACAACTGTCCATCAATGCACTACGGGCCAATGAGGACTTTTACCACATCATTTGTAACATTACGGTCATGATTATACCGAATAATCTCTGGTCATAATCATACCAAGTCCATCTATGCACTACAGGCCACAGATGACTTTCAACATTTTATAAACATGAGGATGATGACAATGATATAAGAATTCAATAAAACAAGTTCAAGAATTAATTTATCCAAGAATTAACAACGTCCAAATTGTCAACATGATACTGCTTTGTGGAGTAAAATTCAAGAATGCTTAGAAGAATATTTTCATGAAAAGATACTGAATGAACCGCAATTATCAAGGATATCCCACTAATTTCATGGAGTATAGAAGTCAAAACTTAACCAACTGAGTATAATAAAGAATGGAATAACAAAAGAAATCACCCGGCATGCGATAGACCGCACAGACAGGTTATTCCAACTGAATAATAAATAATGGAACCAGGTCCGGCGTAAACGCACGGACAGGTTATTCCAACAGAATAATAAATAATGGAACCAGGTCCGGCGTAAACGCACAGACAGGATATTCCGACAGAATAATAAATAATGGAACCAGGTCCGGTGTAAAACACACAGACAGGATGTTCCAACAGAATAATAATAAAAACGGAACCAGGTCCGGTGTAAAACACACAGACAGGATGTTCCAACAGAATAATAGAAGAATGTCACCAAATATAGGGTAGACCGCGTATACAGGTTATTCCAACAGAATAATAAGAAATAGAATAACAACAGTCTCTTTATGAATAAGAAAGAATAACACCCCTTACCGTTTTAAAGAAGAACTAAAATAAGGAAGTAGTTAAGTAGCAGAATACTCTTTCTTCTCTCTCTATAGTTTCTCTCTATAGTTTCTCTCTCCAGAGTTCAGTGAATTCGTAAGAAATAATGAAGGAATGAGCTGCTATTTATAAAAAAATAGAATACATAGTAACTAATCTATGAACGGTCCAGATTGATTACTTTAATCTGACGGTCCATATTTAAAGAAAAATCTTTTACATAAAATATAATATAATCTATTTATAGAATAACTTTAATAAAGTATTCTATTTTATATAAAAAGATGTTTCTGTTTTATTACGTTAATAATACGAATAAAACAAAACTTCATTATCGCTAAATAATTCATATTATTAACTGACAATAATTGAATCAAACTGAGTGACTTCTCACATAACCATTAATAATCAATACCGTGTGCTACTATGCAACCACACGTATTACTGTACTTTTACTACCGAGTAGTTCAACAGTATCAACTTCCGCCGTTATTTTTAATAAAATATTTTTGTCGTTTTCTCAATCCGACAATAATTCCGTTGTGGGCTCCACCAATGATTGTGCCGTTGTACGAATACTTCCTGTTAAAACGAATATTCTCCGACCAATCGAATATTATATAACAACTTGCGTACTTTGCAAAATTTATAAATATTACCCACAACTATAACATTATATTAAATTTACTCCATAATATTCAAAAATAATATTTATAGAAAAATTCATCTTTATTTATAAAAGTTGGGGTCTTACAACCTCCCCTTCTTATGAAATTTTGCCCTCGAAATTAGGGTACGTACCTGGTATGTCGAAGAGGTAAGAATACCTTGATTTCTTTTCAGATTCTAACTCCCAAGTCATTTCCTCAACATCTTAATTTCTCCACAAAACTTTGACTTGAGGTATAACCTTGGAGCGTAGAATATGTTCCTTCTTATCCAAGATTTGAACAACAACTTCTTCATACGTCAAATCCTCGGCTATTTCGTCCGGTTCTAACTCAATAATATGGTTCGGGTCTTCCACATATTTACGTAACATGGATATGTAAAAAATATTATGAACACGAGACATACTTGGCGGTAAAGCGAGTCTATAAGCCACAATTCCTACTCGATCGAGGATTAAAAATGGACCGATGAATCGAGGATTGAGCTTTCCTCTCTTTCTAAATCTCGTAACTCCTTTCCATGGAGCAATACGTAAGAACACATGATCTCCTATATCAAATTCCACGTCCTTTCGACGAAGATCAACATAACTCTTTTGTCGATCTTGTGAGGTTTTTATACGTTGTCGGATCGTTTGAATCTTTTCTGTAGTCATACGTACCAACTCTGGTCCCAACAACGTTGCTTCACCCACCTCATCCCAGCATACTGGAGAACGACACTTTCTTCCATACAACGCCTCAAATGGAGCCATGCCAATACTTGTTTGATAACTGTTGTTGTAGGAAAACTCTACCAATGGTAAGAACTTGTCCCAACTTCCCTTAAAATCAAGGACACAGAGTCTTAATAGATCTTCAAGAGTTTGAATAGTCCTCTCTGATTGTCCGTCCGTCTGAGGATGATATGCTGAACTAAATCGTAAATCCGTGCCCATAGCTTTTTGTAAACTAACCCAAAATCGTGAAGTGAATCTTGGATCTCGGTCAGAAACTATGATACTGGCATACCATGCAGTCTTACAATCTCGTTTATGTACATACGAGCAAGACGTTCAAGTGTATAAGTTTCTCGTATCGATAAGAAATGAGCAGACTTGGTCAATCTATCAACAATGACCCAAATCGCATCAATACCTTGAGAAACCCTAGGAAGACCGGTAACGAAATTCATGGTAATGTGCTCCCACTTCCATTCTGGAATTTCAAGTGGTTGCAATGGACCTTTTGGTACTTGATGCTCCACTTTGACTCGTTGACAAGTTAGACACCTTGAGATAAACAGTGCTATCTCTCTCTTCATATTGCTCCACCAAAATGTATGACGAAGATCATGATACATTTTGGTACTTCCAGGATGGATTGCAAACGGTGTGTTGTGCGCCTCCATAATAATTTCATACTTTAAATCAGGGTTATTAGGAACGCAAAGTCTGGAGTTGACTCGAAGTATTCCTTCTTCATCGATTCTTGCTTCCGGCATAGCACCTTCTTGCACTTTCTTCCTCATACGCATCAGCTCCAGGTCTGTAGCTTGAGCAGCTTTAACTTTATCGATTAAAGTTGGTTCTACTCGTATATTCGCCATCATCACATGGGTCCCTGGAGTCTTTAACTCTATCTCCATCCTTTGCAAGTCACACAAAATGGGCCTTTGTGTTGACAATATCGCACTCGTACTTGCATATGATCTTCTACTCAATGCGTCAGCTACCACGTTCGCTTTTCCAGGATGGTATTGAATGGTATGATCATAATCTTTCAACAGTTCAAGCCAACGTCGTTGTCGCATGTTGAGTTCCTTTTGAGTGAAGAAATATTTGAGGCTTTTATGATCCGTAAAGATCTCCACCTTCTTCCCATACAAGTAATGCCTCCAAATTTTAAGTGCAAAGACAACAGCTGCCAACTCTAGATCATGAGTAGGATAATTCCTCTCATATTCCTTGAGTTATCTTGATGCATAGGCTATGACTTTTCCATGTTGCATGAGAACGCATCCCAACCCTTTGCTCGAAGCATCACTGTAGATGACAAATCCCTCCGAGCCAGATGGTATTGTTAGAACAGGTGCTGAAATGAGTCTCCTCTTGAGTTCTTGAAAACTCTTCTCACATTCTTCGCTCCAATCGAACTTTGTATCTTTCCGAGTCAGCTGAGTTAATGGAGTAGCGATTCGAGAAAATCCTTCCACGAATCTCCGATAATAACCAGCTAAATCAAGAAAGCTACGTACTTCGGTCACTGATTTAAGTTGCTCCCAGCTTTGAATAGCTTCAATCTTTGCCGGGTCAACAGATATTCCATGTCTTGATACCACGTGCCCAAGGAATGCTACTTCCTCAAGCTAGAACTCACATTTCTTCAACTTGGCATAAAGCTTGTATTCACGAAACTTTTGGAGTACCAGCCTCAAGTGTTGCTCATGATCTTCACGACTTTTGGAATAAATAAGGATGTCATCAATAAAGACGACCACAAAGTGATCCAAATATTCCTTGAATACCCGGTTCATCATATCCATGAAGGCAGCAGGAGCATTAGTCAATCCAAAGGACATGACTAGGAATTCATAATGCCCGTACCGAGTTCTGAAAGACGTATTTGGAATATCCTCAGTTCTAACCTTCAGCTGATGATATCCAGAACGAAGATTGATCTTTGAAAAGAATTGTGCTCCTTGCAACTGGTCAAACAGGTCATCAATACGTGGCAATGGGTACCTATTTTTGATGGTGACATTATTTAACTCCCGATAATCAATACAAAGTCGCATACTTCCATCTTTCTTCTTCACGAATAGAACAGGAGCACCCCAAGGAGAAGTACTAGGACGAATAAAGCCAATGTCTAACAATTCTTGCAGTTGGATCTTTAACTCCTGAAGTTCAATAGGAGCCATTCGATATGGGGCTTTGGAAATGGGTTTTGTACCGGGTTCAAGGTCGATACAAAATTCAATTTCACGCTCTGGGGGTAGGCCAGGAAGTTCTTCAGGGAATACGTCAGGGAATTTATTAACAATAGAAATATCATTCAAAACTGACATATTTTTGTTTAGATCCGTGACATGAGCTAAGAAAGCTTGACATCTGTTTTTTAATAAACGAATAGCTTTATGGCTTGAGATGACAGCGATTGATTTTAATGGTTTGGTTGCTTGAATTCGCATAATAGGTCGATTAGGAATATGAAAGCTAACAACCTTACGAAAACAATCAATTTTTGCATGATGAGTAGTTAACCAATCAATCCCTAGAATCACGTCAAATGCAAGTATTTTTAATGAAATCAGATCGACAGGTAATGTGTGGGTACCAACTTGAACCAAACAAGACTTATAAATCGTGGATGTAATGAAGGTTTCTCCCAATGAAGTTTCAACAGATAAGTCAAAGTCTAATTTCTCCGGAGTCAAATTTAATCGATTAGCGCAAGTAGGAGAAATAAAAGAATGGGTAGAGCCGGTATCAAATAAAGTATAGACTTCGTTAGAGTTTATGATAAGCTTACCCGTGATGACCTCATTCGGGTTCCTTGCTTTCTGGGAGGTCACAACAAACGCTCTCCCTTGCACTACCGGTTTTAACTTTTCTGGGACGGCCTTTGGTGCCTCCATCCTAGCTGAACTTGTTTTCGGTAAACGACAAAATCGAGCTAAACGACCTTCTCTTCCACAATTATAACATGCTTTAGACGGCATAGCACAGTTTGGACTGATGTGTCCTACCCCTCCGTATTTGAAGCATATGGTAGGTGGTCGTTCTCCTTCCTTAACAACGGGTGTTGGTGCTGACGTCTTTCCATCATTGTTGAATCTCCTCTTCTTGAAATGCCCATTCTTATTATTTTGGCCCTGATTACCATCGAAGTGGTTACCATTTCTGGCCTGTTGATTCCCTCCACGCTTGTTGTCACCGCTTCGATGACTGCTCTCACTGGTATTATCGTTTTGCCGACTGCTCTCTTTTGGTTGCGTTGACTCGTTATCGCGCTCCACTAACTGAGCCCTATTCATAACATCTGAATACAAACACAGTTTATGAGAAATAAGATGTTGACGTATCTCAGGTTTCAAACCTCGCAAAAACATTCGCGTCATTCGCTCTTCATTATCCACCAAGTGGGACGCAAATCGGGACAACTCAGCAAATTTAGCCTCATACAGTGACACGGTCATATTATTCTGCTCCAATTTGATGAACTCCACCTTCATGTGACGAACACTTTCGGAAAAGTATTTGTCATTGAACAGCTCTTGGAACTTCTCCCAAGACATCTTCAGTGCGGCAGGTTGAGTACGCTTAATCGATTCCCACCAGTAATCTGCCTCTCCTCACAACATAAAGGCGACAAAGGAAACCTTTTGCTCCTCGGAGCATCCTAAGACATCAAATATCTTGGTGATCTGCTTTATCCATGTTTTCGCTATAAGTGGTTTTGGCTCTCCCTTAAACTCCGGTGGTCCCAGCTCCTTGAACTGTTTAGTGGTGACCGTCCGAGAGTTTTCAGTGTTTCCACCTACATTTTGGACAGGAGCCGCTCTCGCCTGCTGTTGCATGAACTGCATAAAGCTTCTGAACATTCCATCATTCATCATCTGGTCAGTGTTATTGTTTGCATGAGGATTGTCACCTTCCTGATGCACATTATCCTGATTATTGATATGTGGTGAATCAACAGTCGCCTGTGCTCCATTGCTATTCTCAACATTCTCAGATGCCATTTTCAGATACTGCCACAAAATAAAAGTTAAATGATATGTCATATATTATCTTTATATTCTGACCGACCAATTAAATACCATGCAAATAAACTTAGGTAGGTCATACTAGCGAAGGAATTCCCCGTCTCTCCCCTCCTAGTTCTATTCTCACATCTTAGCTAGGGATCATATCCCTAAGCTCTGATACCAATTGTGACGCCCCCAAAATTAGGTATACATCACCCATCTTGAGTCGTCAGATACAAGGTACAGAATTCAAATACAACTTAATAATACAACTGTCGTGTACAACATGACAAAACATAAACTGTGAGTTTGAATACAAATATTGTCTACTAGAGAGTATTCATACTCAAAAGGAGTCCTCATTACATTTATTAACACACTATTACATAGAATAGTGAGGACTACTAACTAATACTATCATTTGGACCGTCACTCCGTTCCCCGACTTGCCCCAGCTACGTTCTCATTTCCTAAAGAGAATAATGAAAGAAAGGGTGAGCTCAACTAGCCCAGTAAAAAATATTATGACTAAGATAATGCAGAATAAATTATCATTAGCCTTCAACAATGTTAAACTGATAAAATATAATAGACATCAAGTTTACTGCAGCGGAACAAGCAATCCATTAAAAGAGTCAAGTAGAAAATAAACTCTACTATCTTTTATGATTTAAAAAGTTTTTCAACACTGTTATCGCTGGGACTCAGCTTAATAAAATAATCCACATCATCGAATCACCCCTGCACTACGGCCAAGGATATTCGTGTATTCATTAATGGTCATGATCATGCCAACAACTGTCCATCAATGCACTACGGGCCAATGAGGACTTTTACCACATCATTTGTAACATTACGGTCATGATTATACCGAATAATCTCTGGTCATAATCATACCAAGTCCATCTATGCACTACAGGCCACAGATGACTTTCAACATTTTATAAACATGAGGATGATGACAATGATATAAGAATTCAATAAAACAAGTTCAAGAATTAATTTATCCAAGAATTAACAACGTCCAAATTGTCAACATGATACTGCTTTGTGGAGTAAAATTCAAGAATGCTTAGAAGAATATTTTCATGAAAAGATACTGGATGAACCGCAATTATCAAGGATATTCCACTAATTTCATGGAGTATAGAAGTCAAAACTTAACCAACTGAGTATAATAAAGAATGGAATAACAAAAGAAATCACCCGGCATGCGATAGACCGCACAGACAGGTTATTCCAACAGAATAATAAATAATGGAACCAGGTCCGGCGTAAACGCACGGACAGGATATTCCGACAGAATAATAAATAATGGAACCAGGTCCGGCGTAAACGCACAGACAGGATATTCCGACAGAATAATAAATAATGGAACCAGGTCCGGTGTAAAACACACAGACAGGATGTTCCAACAGAATAATAATAAAAACGGAACCAGGTCCGATGTAAAACACACAGACAGGATGTTCCAACAGAATAATAGAAGAATGTCACCAAATATAGGGTAGACCGCGTATACAGGTTATTCCAACAGAATAATAAGAAATGGAATAACAACAGTCTCTTTATGAATAAGAAAGAATAACACCCCTTACCGTTTTAAAGAAGAACTAAAATAAGGAAGTAGTTAAGTAGCAGAATACTCTTTCTTCTCTCTCTATAGTTTCTCTCTATAGTTTCTCTCTCTGGAGTTCAGTGAATTCGTAAGAAATAATGAAGGAATGAGCTGCTATTTATAGAAAAATAGAATGCATAGTAACTAATCCATGAACGGTCCAGATTGATTACTTTAATCTGACGGTCCATATTTAAAGAAAAATCTTTTACATAAAATATAATATAATCTATTTATAGAATAACTTTAATAAAGTATTCTGTTTTATATAAAAAGATGTTTCTGTTTTATTACGTTAATAATACGAATAAAACAAAACTTCATTATCGCTAAATAATTCATATTATTAACTGACAATAATTGAATCAAACTGAGTGACTTCTCACATAAGTATTAATAATCAATACCGTGTGCTACTATGCAACCACACGTATTACTGTACTTTTACTACCGAGTAGTTCAACAGTATCAACTTCCGCCGTTATTTTTAATAAAATATTTTTGTCGTTTTCTCAATCCGACAATAATTCTGTTGTGGGGTCCACCAATGATTGTGCCGTTGTACGAATATTCCCTGTTAAAACGAATATTCCCGACCAATCGAATATTATATAACAACTTGCGTACTTTGTAAAATTTATAAATATTACCCACAACTATAACATTATATCAAATTTACTCCATAATATTCAAAAATAATATTTATAAAAAAATTCATCTTTATTTATAAAAGTTGGGGTCTTACATTAGTGGGTGAGTTTGGAGAGAGAAATATATTTATCGGAATGTGAGAATAAGAATAAAAATGATCTAGAGAATGTGGGAACTAGTAAGGAATAATTAATGTTGGGGTAATAAAAAAGTGAATGGATACTTCAATTAAAAAGTAGTAATTTAGAAGAGTAATTTAGGTAAAAAAAATATTATTAATTAGCATGACGAAATTAATTAAAACGTTTAATACGGGACAAATAGAGTATTTATTTACATTTTTTGTAATTTGCTAAGAAAGATAAGCTTATATTTATTTACTTATTTTTTATCGTCTAAAATTATGGTCAGAAATTGTTCACCTTTTGCACCATGTGATATATACGTGAGTACATTGAATCATATTATATTATATTAGATTATAATTTATTTATTTATTTTATTTTATTTCTACTTTTTTATACGTGATAAAATGTGAGACTTTTTATATGAATTATTATTTTTTTACAAACAAAACTTTCTAGAGCAAAAAGTTTGAAAGTAACGTATTTTTTATTTGATACTTTATATAGTATGGAGAATTAAAATAATAATCAGGAATTCAATCATATTACATTAATAGGAGTACAAGACCAATAATGGGCTTTGAGAATTAGAAGAGAAAATGTACTTTTTAGTGTGCAATAGATCAAAAAATTAAGAAAATATGTGATTAATTAGCTAAATTAATTACAAATATGTAATTAATTTATTCTATTAAATTAATCAGACGGACGCCAAATTTAAATTGGTGTGGTGGAATAAAATAATAAATGACACAGAAATGACATGGCTAATTCAACATGATTTGATTGGCAAAAAGAACGATGCCCCTACGCACCTGATTGCTTGCATATATTATTAGAACTAGTGGCCGACAACAAATATTATTTTAAAATTAATTAATTAATAAAAAAATACTACTAACAACAAATATTATTTTAAAATTAATATTATAATTTAATTTTTAAAATTTTATAAATTAACTAAGATTAAATCTATTAATAAAGCAGCTCTCTTGAGGCGCTTAGTGATTTTGTATCACCTTTTTTTTTTCTCTCTTTTTTCTTTTTTCCTTACGATTTTAATTGTATTACTATAATGTCTTTTTATTTATTTATCTAAATTTTATAAAATTTTTATTTGTTTTACATAATTTACACAAGTAATGTGTGTAGTAATTCAAATAAAACATGTGAGTGTTTATGAGATTGAGAGTTCGAGCCTTAGGGGGTTGTTTGTTTAGAGCTGAATGGAGCTGAATCTGAATAGTTGAATCGGTCAGTGCGTTTATTTTGGTCTGAATGACTGAATCGATAAGATGGACGAGCTGAATTGTCAAGTCAGATTTTTTTAGCTGAATGGTTGAATGAGCAGCTGAATGAAGTAAAAAAAATTAAAAAATTAAAAAAAATATTAACTATTATATTAAGTAATATTAAAAAAATTTAAACAATTTTGAATTTTTTCAGAGGGATAAAATAATAAAGTCTTGTCATTCAGATGTTTCAGTCATGTCAATTATCAAACACTTTTTTTTATTCAGATTCAGATTCAACTCATTCAGATTCAGATTCAGCTCATTCAGATTCATTCAGTTTTTATCAAATACTACTTTAGAATGTTAGGATAGAGTATGTGAGTGTGTTTAAATTTTAATTTAATATAATAAAAATTAATTAATAAATTCTCAAAATCTCTTACTTAGAAAAAAAAAAGTTGAATGGACGTCCAAATGAGTTTTGGAGGCGGAAGTTAATTATTATACACTCTCCAAAAGTAAACTACTAAAAAATATACAAGGTAAAAGTGAAACGATTCGTTGTTCGGCCATATAAATTATTAAGTTTAATCCAACTCCCCTGCCATAAGTATAAGATTTACCCGTCGGTATCAGATTGACATCATGTCTCACTTTGCATGCCATGACTAAGCAAAACAATCTTGGTCTCATACATCACGCGTACTATACACGCTTCTATTATTTAATAATTTTTATTTTGAAAAAAATGAGAGTATTTTTAATGACAACCTAGGATTCTATTGCATTACCTCCTCTTAATTGTATTTTATTAATCAATAGAATTCTAATGTGTTAGGAATTTAACGATAGAACAGAAGACTATTTAATTAAGGGACAGTTTAATTAGATCCTGATTAAATTTTAAATATATATAATTTGATGATGAAGCATGTATATGACTAAAATGATGTAGCTTATAAAATATATTTGTATGAATAAGTTTTTTACAGTCTTTAACTGAGAAATCTATGTACAAAGACTTAAGATAATATGATCAAACTTGTTAGGTTGATCTTTATCCTATATGCATATGTAACAGATAAGATCATTGTAAAGAGACTACTCTGTATAAAAGAAATATTGTTTGCAGAATAGATCTACATGTGCTTAAAAGCTAAACATGATTAGTGTACATCTGTACAAGTAAGTTTTGTAAAGTCTTTCAAAAGAATTGATGTACAACTTCGATTAGAAAGATCAAATAATGTTAGGTTGATTTTATGGAAACAGATCTGATGTATAGATGGTAGGAATTCATGATCGTAAAGTTACTCTTCCAATTCATAGTATGAAGATACTTCGCAGAGATAACCATGTTCGCCCAACATCAGAAGATCGCAGAGTTCACTCCATCTCATATACAGAATCAGTTCGTGAAGTGAACAAATGATCTCAAAGTCACAAGACTAACATAGAGCTACACAAGAAGTCAAAGAAGCTATTAAACATCAACTGACAAATTTAAAATTAATCAATCTGCCAAGTGAATTAATGGATTGCAAAGTAAAGATTGCTATGTAAAGAGTGATTATAGAATACTCCAAGCAGACACTGAATGAAAGCAATATCGAAAGATTACTCCAAGATTGTTCAGTAAGATCAAAATCGTAAAGTCAGCTTCAGAACTGTTAAGCAAAATGTGATCAGTGCTGACTACAAAAATTAGAGGAGGTCATCGGGCTCAGCATGTGCCATGGATATAAAGTGAAAAACACTTAAAAAGAAGTATAAGGTAAGAGAATATACTCTGATGATATCTATCACAAGAAGAGATTTTCAGAAGAATTCTAAAGGTCAACTGCAAGGAAATTCTACCTGATCACAGAACTCAAAACAGATCATAGAATAATCTGAACATCGTATAAGAAGCAACCAATACTTGAGATCAAAGAAGAACATCTCACTCAGGAAGATGTTATCGACTGTGCAAGACAATTGGAGTGTCAGAAAAACGGATAAGAATATGCTAAGCAAGTTAAGATAGTACAAAGCAATCAGAAAATAGAAGAGAAGATAAGAGTTCAACAATAGTGAAGACACATAATAAAAGACTACAACATCCCTCACTATACTACCAATAATGAAAAGAGTACAAAGAACAGAAAAGGTCAAACCGAACGTAAGGCTAAATCCTACGGCTCTTGCAACAGTAGATTGTAGAGCTCATGTCATGTTTGACAATAAGACTGACAGTTGGAATGTTGCAAGAAGATGATATCAAGACTTCAGAAGATATATTCTTGAAAGAAAATAAAGATATATCTACCGGCTAGTTAGCCGAAAGCAGACTGTCTGAAAAGCCATAAAAGATACTAACTGATGTGACAAGTCCTAAGTCAGAAAGTACTTACACAGAGCCTCAGAAAGTTAACATCAGAGATATTAAAATTTCTATGCACTCCAACGAATACTTCTCAACGGGAAGATTTCTGAGAAGTATAAAAGACAACCTCATTCAAAAGAAGAAGATAATGATGAGCACTGAACATAAATACATAAGAAGAATCATCATCTGAGATGAACATTGAGCTGAACAAGAGAGAACATAAAGTAAGGACAACTTTACAAGAAAAGAAATGTTCATAGCTGCTAAGTTAAAAGGAAATGGAGATTATAGAGATAATCTTGGCAGCACCTCATTAGTTAACAAAATGTTGATTATAGTATATGTCAATGTCAGAGTTGCAGAGCCTAAGACCAAAAAGCTGGGAAGCTCCAGAGAAAAAGTGCCAGAGCCACAGAATCAAGAAAGTGGATGACATGGCAAATCTGAAGATTAAAATATGAAGAAGCCATTATGTTGATGATGTAATAGTGGCTGATGATCAGAAGGTTAATCTCAAAAGATCTACTATACGATTGATCAAGAACACTCATAATCAACAAGTCAAAGATGTGAAACACGAGTTTATAATTCTGGTATTGTTCAAAGCTGCTACGCACAAAAGATGAAGAACTTAAATGAATAGCTTAACAACATATCAACATTGATCATGAAGAGCTGTTGACAATCAGAAGGAGTCAAAGCTTCATCAACAGAGTTCAACAAGCGTCAAGAAGATGATCAACAACGCTGTTAAGTACTATAAGATGAAAAGCATTCAAGTCATTTTAGCAGCACCTCAAACACTCTTTTACAACAGGGAGAAGGGTCGGTGGATTTTGGTCTTAAGGACCGAATTGGGGTTAGAGGTTCCTAGTTGTTGTGACCGAAGTAGGGTCAGAGGATCCTTATCCTAGGGACTAAATATTTATGTATGTTGGGCTTGAAGAGGTCTTTGTTTTCTTATCTGTTGAGACTAGACCTGGCAAACATGGCCTAGGCCCGCAGGCCGGGCCGGCCCGCCCGCCACGGGCTGGGCTTTGGGCTGCATTTTTTTAGCCCAATAAAATTCGGGCCTTTTTGGCTCGCCCGTTTTTGGCTCGGCCCGTGAAGGCCTGGCCCGCGGGTGGCCCGGTCCGGCCCATGGCCTGCGACTTATTTTTTTTTATTTAACAAAATGTTGCTACTTGTGGATTATGAGACTTGAACACAAGACTTGTAAGTAAATAAATAAGAGTTCAAACCAACTGAGCTACAACAACTGTTTATTTTTAATGTAATTTTCAATATAAAAATATATTTTTATACAAAAATATCATATGCTAATACTATACAAAAATTAACAAGCTTTAATATAAAAATATATTTTTATTCATTTTTAGCGTAGTAACACCAAATTGACCGCATTCCTCTCTTACCACCTCACTCCACCCAAATCCCATTGCTGATTGTATGGTTGCAAAAGACTCAAAACTGAAATTCATAATATATAAATTCCTAAAATATGGAAATACCCTTGTCCTTCCTTGTTCAAATAAACATACAAAATTCATTAAAAAATAAATAAATGATATGTAGGCAGACTGAAAAATTGATGAATTGAATTACACTGTGCAATTCTACCTACGCCATGAATCCACGTTAGTAGCAAACTAAAAATCATTAAACACATGTATAGAATTACACAATTCATAATATACAAATTTGAAATTCCTGTGAAATGGACATGCGCTTATATTTCTTGTTCATGTTTATACATACAAAAACACTAATAAAGAAGAATAATGAGGAACATAAAGAGAATTAAAGAAGTGTAATGAGAATTAAAGGTGTTACAGTATTTATTATTTTTAAAAGTTAAATAAATTATATTAATTTTAAAAAATCAAATTTGATTATATACTTTGAAAGTAATTTATAATACTATTAAAATTTTAATTGATTGAGATATGTAGTTAATGTATGTAATTAGAATTATTGTTTATTATAAATTATTTTATTATTTTTAATATTTATTTTTATTACTATTTTTGGTGTAGCAATATTTTGTAAAAAAAAAAAAATAGAGGAAGAAGCTCGCGGGCTGGGCCGGGCCGGCCCAACCTGGGCCTCACAATATCAGCCCGCCAAAACAGGGCCATTTTGGCCCGGCCCGCCGTTGGCTCTTCCGGTGCTCGGCCCGGCCCGTCCCGGGCCCGCCCGCCCGCCCGCCCGTTTGCCACCTCTAGTTGAGACTAAAATAGCCAAGTCTACTAAGCTTGAAGTGATCATTGTATCCTTGTCAGTTGAGACTAAAATAGTCAGGTCTGTTAGGTTTGATAAGGGCAGTGTGTCCTGATATTGATGGCTGAATCCACGTGCAAATTCTACTCGTTGAGTAGAAGAGTGGAGTATGAGTTGTTTAGTCTCCGAATTATTTAAAACCTCTTGTGTCTTTTACATTATGTCACTTACATTATGCACTCTATAACTACTATATTTACTGTGTGTTTGATAATTCATATAACTTGTATTAAGAACTAAAATAACTGAGTAAATCTTTAAGGAGAATTTTCAAAATTAGTATTCTGCTGCGTAAAGATAATCTTGATTAATTAATTATTTGATAATTCTCAAATAAGTAATTATGAAAAAAATTTAAAGATCTATTCAACCTCCCTTCTAGATCTATATTGTAAATAAATAATACAATTATAGAAATACGCAATTCCTCTATTTAATACACTAAAAACAAAGACGAAATAATTAATTATGTCAAATTAGTCAAACCTTTAGTGATTTTGTTACTATCACGTGACGAACATGAGTGAAATTAATAAACAAAAAATTACTCTTCAAGTATATAGCAGTAATCTACTACTATAAATTTCACATTAATTTGAAAAAATCTAAACAAAGATTTAGCTTATAGATAATCCGTTCACTTGTTCTGTAATAATTTTATAATATCATGCTTGTTCTAGCTTACGAAGTCATTAGTACGATTGGAGTTACAACCGCATTTAAGAATTTTATTTATTTATATATAATATATTCTAAATACAATATTTAAAACTCAAACAGCTTAATGTTATAAACCCTAATAACTAAATAAATTCTTAAATAAAAGTCGATTATTAAAACATGCGGTCCAAAATTCAACGGAGAGTCATCACGCGCCACAGAGTGCGTGAATTGTGCACATAGGAGGTCTCAAAAGAATTTTGCTTTTGAATTTCAATATTTTCAACTCACTCACTCTCTCTCGCTCTATCTTTTTTTTTCTTTCTATCTATCTCCATGGACTTCATATCAATCTTAGCTGCTGCTGCTAGTAGCTCTAGCAAATATTGAAGAACACACACGGCAATTATAACAATTTTTTCACTCCACAATCCATAGAACGAGACAATATATTCACTACTCACTAACTCTCTAATTGACACAATTGCACTTGATTGCCTTTTTACTTCCATGAGTTTTGCCTTTAATGAATGCCCACTCCAAGACTCCATCCTGCTTGCTTTAACTCTCTCTCTCTCTCTCTCTATATATATATATATCGTTTTCTCTCTCCTCCCTTTTAATTCTTTCCCTATAAATACCATGTGGGCTTCTCCTTCACTTTCCCACTTCACTACTTCATTTGAATGACTCCATTTTACTAGCTACCTTACCTACTAGTGTATATCCATCTATGTTTTTCAGCACCAAGAATAAGAAGAATATATATATATATATATATATATATATATATAGATATATAGATATAGATATATAGTGGGTGAGCAGCCCTTGATGGAGAAGCAGGGCACGTGCATGTTGAGTTGCGTGAACTCAACATAAACTCGCTCTGCACGTGCTCCCCTTCTCCAACATGGGTTTCTACGCCTCTTTCTTCGGACTCGGTGTAGAGAAGAAAAGTTGAAATTTGATCAAGAATTTGATAAAAGAAATGGTAGGCATGCAAATTATTGAAAGTTTTGAATTTCATGGTAGCAGCCGAATTCATTTTATATAGGAAAATATATATGGTAGAAGCCAGAAGGTAAGTAAACTACTCAGTAGTGAAGGTGCCCTTTTGCCCCTTCCTTTTCTTCTCCATTTATTATTTACAAATGCAAATGGTTTCACTTTATATAGTTTCATTACATAAGCAGCAGCTTCTCTTCTCTATTTTTGTGTGTTAATTTAGCTCCATGTAAGTACTGATAGTGCTATGACACATGTTCTTTTATCAAAGTATATATATATATATATATATATATATATATATATATATATATATATATATATATATATATATAGGGATAAGGTGGCCCATACATTTATGAGAGATTGGATCTGGCAATATGTTTGTGGTCCTGTTCCTGTGCATAAATTAAAGAAATTACATTTAAGAGGAGGTAAGGCAAAAAAGGAGCTAAAACTGCTGTATGCTGGTTGAAAAGTACAAATTCGGTCTTGATTCATGAATGTCCTTTTGGTACTAAATAGTAGTAAATGAGAGGACATGCTCTTTTTTTCTTTCCAAAATTACATTCTTAAATAATACACACACACACACACACACACACACACACACACACACATATATATATATATATATATATATATATATATATATATATATATATATATATTTCTTAAATAGTATTATATTCGTTTTAAATTATAAGATTGTTATTAACTTTTAAAATTCAAGTTAAAATATTTTCAAATTTAAAATTGAGATGATTGATATAAAAATATGAAATAATATATCTCACAATGAATAGTATTTTTCAAATATTTTTCAAATTTTATCATTCTATCGACTAAAATTAAAGAATTTCATGTCAATTTTGATTTTAAAAAATGACCTACATTAAATTTAAAAAATCAATAATAATTTATTTTATTTTGATACGGAGGAAGTAATTTTTAAATGTATCTTACTCTCTAATTTTGAATAAATTAAAATTAAATATATTTCTAATTTTCGAACTGAACAGTATTAAACAACATGTATAAACGGGAACTGATGTATCAATGGTCTATGCATGCATGGACTATATTAATATACTTGACAGTAATTTGAACTCAAGGAAATAATAGGAGTAATTAATATTTGAGCTAACTCGTGCGCAAGCTAGCTATGTACTTATATTTTTCTCAAGAAACTAAACAATAAAGGTTGATATTCAAGGGAAATGTTATCTAGTTTTCAGTTTCTCCTTATTATATATTTATACGGTTGAAATAAACTCAATAGGATCCTTATTTTACCGTTGATTAGCTAGGCCCTACAAGTATAAATATAAGACAATTTTATAATTAATAATATTTTAATTATATCAATCAATCAATACAAGAATACAACAAGTCAATATGAAATCTTATCTAAATTAATTTAGTTGGTCATTTCAAGAATAATTTAGACATCAACTTATAATTCTCAAATACATACTACATAATTATAATAATAATAATACATGTTCAAATTCAATGAATATAATTATAATTTGATATATATACATGCAAACATGAATCTCGCACAATAAAATAAAAAAAAAGTTATAAAAAATATTAATGTCATACTCCCTTCATTACATAATAATAGACTTTTTAGGAAAAAATAAATTTGTTTCAATTTATTTGTCGTTTGTAATTTTTTAGGAGAATAATTTTTTTATTTTCCTATATCACCCAACTTTTCTCACTGTTCCAAGAAATTCTCTCTTATATTAATAATTTTCAACTTCCATACAAAGGTAGTGATGAAATTTTACATAAATTTTAGTTATTAAATAATAGTATTAAATGAACTTTTTAATTCATGTGCATGAAACTAAAACCACTATTATTATGGTATGGAGAGAGTATATAATAATAATAATAATCTAAAAGAGACGACTTATAATTAAATTATTTTAATAAACAAAAAATATATAAAAAAGAGAGCCCGTGTGTGACCTCCCTAAATTCAGGCCTATATAACCCAATTTAAGTAGTCAAAATACAAAATACTACATTAACTCACATAATCATAATTATTACAATATCGTGTATAGCACGATAATACACACACACGCACACAATAAGTTTTCACTATAATTATTGACACACTATTCTACAACTTGGTGAGAACTAATACAACTATTAACTCGGATCGTCACTCCATTCCCCTGTTCTCCTTGCTAGCTCCGATTACTTTCTCATTTCCTAAAATAAATTAGGAAATAAAAAAATGAGCTCAAATAGCCTAATAAAGGATATCATAACTAAGATAATAAAAAATAAAATTATCTTTTGCCTTCAACAGTGATTAAATTAGAGATTTAGAAATGTTAGACATCATAAATTTTTAATGAATAACTTGCAACGGAATATGTAATCCATTAGGAGAGTCAAATAGAAAATAATGTCTAATATTTTTTTCAAATTAAAATTCATCATTTGGACTCATCATCGGTAACACCAATGATCATGGTCATAACAGACAACCGTTCTTCTTTGCACCTAGACAAGAGAACTTTCACCACATGTCTTTGTCATACAGGCTAAAACACACAACAATCATATTATTTTTGAATCTAGGCCAAGAACATTCACAACAACTTAAGTTCGATGGTAAGTACAAATAACAAAGAATAAATAGAAATAATATGAATAATAAAACAATAAATGAATATTAGATATCTGCAATTTATTTATGTTTAAGGAATAATTTAATTTGTTCATAATCGAATAATGTGCAAATTGTCAATACGATGTCCAGAATATTGAAAACAGTTCAAGTCCAAAGGTACTGTCCAAGATTCATAGATAAGAAGTTCTACGGTAACGTTCACGGTACAATGAATATTTAGCAGTCTAAAATGTTCGCAGTTCAAGCCAAAATGTTCATAGTTCAAATGTAAAGTTCAAAGTCCAAAAGTTATAATTCAAATGCGACGATTAGAATTCAACAAGAAAGTTCAGGTCAAAAGATATTTGATGAAGCACAAACTATTAAAGAAATTTTAATGAATTGTTATTTCAGAAATTTACACCGTTTAATGTTAAGGGTTGTAGAAACAAATAATAATTTCTTACCATAGTATGTTTAAATTCTTAGCACTTGACTAGATTCTGCTTTTTATGTAATTAGTAAACCTATATGTGTTTTTATAATTAAATCAGTAACTATCAAAGATAAGTTTTATAGTGTACACTAATTTGTATCTTGTAAAATCGTCAAAAATTGACTTAATGGTATTTGTAAAATAAATTGGTGTAATATATAACATAAAGTGGAGCAAACCTTTAAAATAATTATAACAACCCCAAAATAGGTCCATTCCATCCAACCTATTCTGAGTCGCCAAATACATGGTACAGAAAATAACTACAACTTTATTACAACAATTGTCGTGCAAAATACAACAACACATATGCTGTGAATTTGGATACAAATATATATCAAATGTGACTCATGTCCCAATCGTGGACAGCACCTCACAATGATACCTCACATAAATGTATAGTCAAAAACTATTTTAGAAATTAGAATATTTGGAAAGTGCTCAAGGAAACCTTCGTACATGGGAGACCATGCATCTAGGTTATGATATATATCATATGACCACAGAATTATCCTTGGTTGACCCAATAGACCCCAAAGAAAAACGAGAAATTTACTATCATATTGTTCCCAATGATGAGTCTTCTCTTGACATATCATTATCTCCACTGTCTCTAATTAAAAATTATACTTCAAACAAACACCAAGATTATATAGGTAGTGCTCGTAAAGATACTCAGCAAGTGGATGAGCACAACCATGTCTTATGATGACACGAGGTTGTATGTCATTAGACATCTTGTATGATAGTGGCAAAACACCCTTCCAACGTTGGGTTCGCCTCACCTTATTTTCTTCACCAAATATAACTACTAAATGATGACCACCGTTCTATTCCCTTGTTACCCCCGCTCGACCCAGCTACACTCTTATTACCATAGTTGCAGCGGAACGAGCAATCCATTAGAAGAGTCAAACATACTACAAAGTCTATTATCTTCTCCATGTTAAAAATCAACCAACAATGTTTTATCTCTGTAACATCAATCAACAATTCTGGTCCACAATCATATGAATAACTCATAATCATAATTGTAGTTCTAAATTCCTCTTCTCATCCAGGACGAATATAATTTTCATCACCTATCTTTACCTGAAACATCAAAGATCATGGTTACACCAAATCACATTTCCTGTTCATAATCATACTAATAACTTCATCTTTACACTACGGCCAAAGATATTCCTCAACAGACCATCTTTGCACTACATGCCAAAGATATTCATCAACAATTCATCTTTGCACTACAGGCCAAAGATATTCCTCAACAGTTCATATTTGCACTACAGGCCAAATATATTCATCAACAATTCATCTTTGCACTACAGGCCAAAAATATTCCTCAACAGTTCATATTTGCACTACAGGCCAAATATATTCATCAACAGTTCATATTTGCACTACATGCCAAATATATTCATCAACAGTTCATAATTGCACTACATGCCAAATATATTAATATCTCAAAGAAATATATAATCATTTCAGAATTTATATAAACAATAATTATAACCATGTTTGATCATTTCACCTTTGCACTTAAGCTAAAGATATTTAATTATAAATTCAATGGTCATGATCATACCAGTCAACAATTTAACTTTGCACTACTGGCCAAAGGGAACCCATAGTCATGATCATACCAAAAATCTACCCATCTTTACACTCAAGTCAAAGAGAAATATCATCATTAGGGTTATAAAAATGTTATATATGATAATAAAAATAATATGATCAACATATATTTTTAATCTCAAGAGTAATATTCACAAATCAACTATAATTTGATCAAAAAAGAAACCAATTTTTCTGTGAATAGTAATTCGTGAATAGTAACTCATGAATAGTAACTCGTGAATAGTAACTCATGAATAGTAAACCCGACACAAAAAGGTAGAAATTCCACAATAAAATACATACCAATATTTCGGTATAATGATATTGAAAGAATAATATTTCTTAAGCTTATAAATAATTTATTTTAATTGTTTACATTTTATAAAATAATGCATTTAATCATCCTAAAATGTCAAACTCATATGATTTTATTACCAATAACTAAAACCCTCATAAAAAATCTGCATATACCTCATATAGGATTCTAAAGCCATAAAATCCTATTTTTCAATTTTCTTACTTCATATAACATATTTAATTCATTTACTCATAACTAGTCTATTTTCATAAAAAATACCAAATAAGTTCTAAAAATATTTCTTTTCTGGGATTTACAAGAATATAGTCCTATATTGAACATATATTTTTCTCAGAATTTTTATAACTCATTTACTATTTTTCATACGGCCAAAACCGCCGAATATTTAGACATTTATCATAAATTGTACTTTTATCCAAAAATTCTGAAATTCACAGAGTACACTAATATTAAATAGATGTACTCCCAATAAAAATTTTATCAATTTTGGAGTTAACCACAAGGAATTATAAGCGGTTACTTTTAAAATAGTCTTTTCTCATAAAATTCATAACTCTTAATCTATACATCCAAAAATCACCATTTTTGGACACAATCAATAAAACTCATCAAAATATCATTTTAAATTTTTCCAGAATTTTTGAAGGTCAGAAAAATTACAAAACTGAAAAATATAACAACCCTTAAAATCTCTTAATATCCCTTACCTCAAAAGAGCAGTACTTCTGATCGGTATAAGGCTGAAGAAAACTTGCACTGATGAATAAAAACTCTCAAAGTATCTAAATACTCACAAAATATGCTTCATAATATAGAGAGAGAAAGAAAGAAAGCTTATGTTTCTGGTGTGATTTTTAATTCTAACTTAGCCCTCTATTTATAGGAAAATATTAGCACGCCGAAGCAGACTTAACCTGCAACCTGATGGCTTTACCTGCTACTATTCCCACCTACCATATTTAAATAAAAATCTCAGCATATTTTTTTACCAACCAAGAGTGGGGTCCACCAATTCTAGAATTTTCTACCAAAATGATAAATTCTGAAATTTCACAATTTCTGAACCAGTCATCTCTTAAAATTCATAACAAATCATACGTTCATTTTTAATGGTTCAAAATTTGTGGGCATAGACTCAACTTATATATGTATAACATATCCAAAAATCACAACGATCCAACGGTCGGATTAAAAATTATAACCCCCGCAATATATCTCAAAAATCCTGATTGATTTTTAATACCTCCATTCTGACAAAAATACTGATAAAACACCTCAACATTAACTCCTTCATTTTTAACCACAAAATATATCCAACATTTATATTCACATAAAGTAAATATTTCCTTATCATATGAATCAATAATTAATTATTCACAATTAATATTACAGAATCACATTTATGACAACCAGGCCGTTTCCAGGAAAGAGGGGGCTTTCTGATAAGGATTTCTCCTTACTGGCGCGCAATTAGGTGACCAAACCTCTCCTTGACAGAACTTTCTAGACATTGTCAATAATGCTATCTAATAATATTATTCAAATAATATGAATTATTGATCTGATAATGAAAAATACTGTGCAGTGATAATTATTGAATCAACAATAATATAACCTATCAACGTAGCAATTATTGAATAACAAAATAAAATATTGAACAGTAATTACTGTAACAATTATTGAGTAGTGCCTTCTTATGTAAGGATCAATAATTTAAAAATACTGTATAAAACCGTGTGCTACTGTGCAACCACGCGTATTACTGTATTTTAACCAATGTGTATGCCAACAGTGTTAACGGTAACAACTACGCCGTTATTTATAAAAACTCAATTTTTGTTATTATCTTCATCCGACATTTATTCTGTTATGGGGCCCACAAATGGCTGCACCGTCGTACGAATATTCCCTGACAGAAAGAATATTCCACCACTAAATGAATATTCCCCGATAATAATGAATATTTTATAACCACTTGCGTAGTTTGAAAAAATTTCATATATCACCCTTAACTTTAACTTTTATCAATTTAACCATTTACTGAATAGTAACTATAAGAAAAATTTAATACTTTTATTTCATAAAATTCGGGGTCTTACAATCTCCCCTCTTTATGAAATTTCGTCCTCGAAATTTACGTACCTGATATTTCAAAGAGTTGAGAATACCTTCATTTCATTTCAGATTCCATCTTCCCTGTCATCATAATTTCTTCATTGCTCATCTCCTGTATTTTAATTATCATTCTAGAATACAGCTTCAAAATAAGGGTTAATTTAACAAATTATCATATCACATAATATCCCAATATTATGACTGACCAACAAATAAGCTTAGGTAGGACACACTAGCGAAGGATTTACTCATCTCTCCCCTCCTAGTTATATTCCCCGATCTCCGCCAGAGACCATATCCCTAAGCTCTGATACCAAATGTGACAAATGTTCCTAAGCTCTGATACCAAAATGTAACAAATGTCCCATCAGTGGACAACACCTCACATTGGTACCTATCAGTTTGCCACCGCAAAACGGCGTCCACTACGGAGAGTCTGGCTTCGGTGCATCCCCCATCAACAGGAAGTCACCAGCGAGAGGCTCGGGGCTCTTTACTTATAGCTCTGATACCAAAATGTAACGACCCCAAAATAGGTCCATTCCATCCAACCTATTCTGAGTCGCCAAATACATGGTACAGAAAATAACTACAACTTTATTACAACAATTGTCGTGCAAAATACAATAACACATATGCTGTGAGTTTGGATACAAATATATATCAAATGTGACTCATGTCCCAATCGTGGACAACACCTCACAATGATACCTTACATAAAGGTATAGTCAAAAACTGTTTTAGAAATTAGAATATTTGGGAAGTGCTCAAGGAAACCTTCGTACATGGGAGGCCATACATCTAGGTTATGATAGATATCATATGGCCACAGAATTATCCTTGGTTGACCCAATAGACCCCAAAGAAAAAAATGAGAAATTTACTATCATATTCTTCCCAATGATGAGTCTTCTCTTGACATATCATTATCTCCACTGTCTCTAATTAAAAATTATACTTCAAACAAACACCAAGATTATATAGGTAGTGCTTGTAAAGATACTCAACAAGTGGATGAGCACAACCCTGTCTTATGATGACACGAGGTTGTACGTCATTAGACATCTTGTATGATAGTGGCAAAACACCCTTCCAACGTTGGGTTCGCCTCACCTTATTTTCTTCACCAAATATAACTACTAAATGATGACCACCGTTCTATTCCCTTGTTACTCCCGCTCGACCCAGCTACACTCTTATTACCATAGTTGCAGCGGAACGAGCAATCCATTAGAAGAGTCAAACATACTACAAAGTCTATTATCTTCTCCATGTTAAAAATCAACCAACAATGTTTTATCCCTGTAACATCAATCAACAATTCTGGTCCACAATCATATGAATAACTCATAATCATAATTGTAGTTCTAAATTCCTCTTCTCATCCAGGACGAATATAATTTTCATCACCTATCTTTACCTGAAACATCAAAGATCATGGTTACACCAAATCACATTTCCTGTTCATAATCATACTAATAACTTCATCTTTGCACTACAGCCAAAGATATTCCTCAACAGACCATCTTTGCACTACAGGCCAAAGATATTCCTCAACAGTTCATATTTGCACTAAAGGCCAAATATATTCATCAACAATTCATCTTTGTACTACAGGCCAAAAATATTCCTTAACAGTTCATATTTGCACTACAGGCCAAATATATTCATCAACAGTTTATATTTGCACTACAGGCCAAATATATTCATCAACAGTTCATATTTGCACTACATGCCAAATATATTAATATCTCAAAGAAATATATAATCATTTCAGAATTTATATAAACAATAATTATAACCATGTTTGATCATTTCACCTTTGCACTTAAGCTAAAGATATTTAATTATAAATTCAATGGTCATGATCATACCAGTCAACAATTTAACTTTGCACTACTGGCCAAAGGGAACCCATAGTCATGATCATACCAAAAATCTACCCATCTTTACACTCAAGTCAAAGAGAAATATCATCATTAGGGTTATAAAAATGTTATATATGATAATAAAAATAATATGATCAACATATAGTTTTAATCTCAAGAGTAATATTCACAAATCAACTATAATTTGATCAGAAAAAGAAACCAATTTTTCTGTGAATAGTAATTCGTGAATAGTAATTCATGAATAGTAACTCGTAAATAGTAACTCATGAATAGTAAACCCGACACAAAAAGGTAGAAATTCCACAATAAAATACGTACCAATATTTCAGTATAATGATATTGAAAGAATAATATTTCTTAAGCTTATAAACAATTTATTTTAATTGTTTACACTTTACTAAATAATACATTTAATCATCCTAAAATGCTAAACTCATAAGATTTCATTACCAATAACCAAAACCCTCATAAAAAATCTGCATATACCTCATATAGGATTCTCAAGCCATAAAATCCTATTTTCTAATTTTCTTACTTCACATAACATATTTAATTCATTTACTCATAACTAGTCTATTTTCATGAAAAATACCAAATCAGTTCTAAAAATATTTCTTCTCCGGGATTTAGCAGAATATAGTCCCATATTGAACATATATTTTTCTCAGAATTTTTATAACTCATTTACTATTTTTCATACGGCCAAAATCGCCGAATATTTAGACATTTATCATAAATTGTACTTTTATCCAAAAATTCTGAAATTTACAGAGTACACTAATATTATATAGATGTACTCCCAATAAAAATTTCATCAATTTTAGAGTTAACCACAAGGAATTATAAGCGGTTACTTTTAAAATAGTCTTTTCTCATAAAATTCATAACTCTTAATCTATACATCCAAAAATCACCATTTTTGGACAAAATCAATAAAACTCATAAAAATAGCATTTCAAATTTTTCCAGAATTTTTGAAGGTTAGAAAAATTACGAAACTAAAAAATATAACAACCCTTAAAATCCTTTAATATCCCTTACCTCAAAAGAGCAGTACTTCTGATAGGTATAAGGCTGAAGAAAACTTGCACTGATGAATAGAAACTCTCAAAGTATCTAAATACTCACAAAATATGCTTCATAATATAGAGAGAGAAAGAAAGAAAGCTTATGTTTCTGGTGTGATTTTCAATTCTAACTTAGACCTCTATTTATAGGAAAATATTAGCACGCCGAAGCAGACTTAACCTGCAACCTGATGGTTTTACCTGCTACTATTCCCACCCACCACATTTGAATAAAAATCTCAGCACATTTTTTTACCAACCAAGAGTGGGGTCCACCAATTCTAGAATTTTCTACCAAAATGATAAATTTCGAAATTTCACAATTTCTGAACCAGTCATCTCTTAAAATTCATAACAAATCATACGTTCATTTTTAATGGTTCAAAATTTGTGGGCATAGACTCAACTTATATATGTATAACATATCCAAAAATCACAACGATCCAACGGTCGGATTAAAAATTATAACCCCCGCAATATATCTCAAAAACCCTGATTGATTTTTAATACCTCCATTCCGACAAAAATACTGATAAAACACCTCAACATTAACTCCTTCATTTTTAACCACAAAATATATCTAACATTTATATTCACATAAAGTAAATATTTCCTTATCATATGAATCAATAATTAATTATTCACAATTAATATTACAGAATCACATTTATGACAACCAGGCCGTTCCCAGGAAAGAGGGGACTTTCTGATAAGGATTTCTCCTTACTGGCGCGCAATTAGGTGACCAAACCTCTCCTTGACATAACTTTTTAGACATTGCCAATAATGCTATCTAATAATATTATTCAAATAATATGAATTATTGATCTGATAATGAAAAATACTGTGCAGTGACAATTATTGAATCAACAATAATATAACCTATCAACGTAGCAATTATTGAATCAATAAAATAAAATATTGAACAGTAATTACTGTAACAATTATTGAGTATTGCCTTCTTACGTAAGGATCAATAATTCAAAAATACTGTGTAAAACCGTGTGCTACTGTGCAACCACGCGTATTACTGTATTTTAACCACTGGGTATTTCAACAGTGTTAACGGTAACAACTACGCCGTTATTTATAAAAACTTAATTTTTATTGTTATCTTCATCCGACAGTTATTCTGTTATGGGGCCCATAAATGGCTGCGCCGTCGTACGAATATTCCCCGACAGAAAGAATATTCCACGACTAAATGAATATTCCCCGATAACAATGAATATTTTATAACCACTTGCGTAGTTTGAAAAAATTTCATATATCACCCTTAACTTTAACTTTTATCAATTTAACCATTTACTGAATAGTAACTATAAGAAAAATTGAATACTTTTATTTCATAAAATTCGGGGTCTTACAATAATTTTGAAATAATAAAATAACTGTTTAAAACAATCTTCTAAATGAATTTTTTAAAAATGAATCTTCTAAAGGAAAAGTCTTCTAAAGGGAAAGTTGTAAACACTATGTAATGTGCATGAATATTAATTGTACAAACAATACTTTAGAGGAAGGACTCACCTGAGCAATTGATGCAAGAGGATCTAAGTCAGATGATACAGAGTTTTCGGCTAGAAGCGGATCGACACAAGGATTGCAAACATTGATGTCTTCTGGGTCGGGAGTTCGGCTCAGTTGACTTGATTTCAGGAGTTTGGCTTCGGGAAATCTCTTTACGAGTACGGATCAAATTTCCTTATTAGTTTCCTTCGGGTCTGGCTTTGAAAATTATTATTTTTTGCCATTCTTATTTTTAGTTATGTTTCTTTCTTTTATGGTAGTGTTTTTATTTTTTAGGAAGTGAATCTCACTACAAGAAAAACTGTTAATTATGACGGAATTAATCTCGAAGGAATAAAATTCGTCAATATTAACTTAAGTTCGACGGAATCCGGCGTCAAAGATAAGTCCGTCGAATATAATTTACTTCCGACAAAATTTCGTCGGAGACAGTACACCCTTATTGGCGCCAGGTTTCCCGCCATCAAGAAGGATAAATTCGACGGAACTATACTTATTTTCGAGGGAAATTCGGTCGTAGTTAATTAATGTTGAGGGAATTATTTCTGACTGAAGTTCCGTCGAAAATAACTCTTTACCCTAAATAGTCAGCGTCTTATTTCAACCGCCTCACTTTATCCATTTCGGTCTATCTCTCTCTCTCTCTCTCCCCCTCTCTGTCTCTCTTTGCATTCCACCTCCTGTCGCCGCCTTTTCCTCCACCACCTCCTGCTGCCTCCTCAACATCCCGCCGCCTCCCTTTCTTCCAGCTTTTACCACGCGCCTCAACCACTTACCGCGCCGCCCCTTCCTCCACCACCTGCCGCCTCCTTCTCCCTCATCCTCCTTCTCGTCTACTGCTTAACAGGTTCATTTTAGTCTTAAACTTGATTTTGTATATTTAGTTTAATATGGTGAAATTTGTGTTTAATTTAGGGTTTAATATGTTTTGTTATGAAAATGATGAATGTTGGCTGAATTAGTGTTCAGTTTGGGTTTTGATATTTAATTTAGGGTTTAATTTGTTATTAATTGAGGCTGAATAATGTTCAATTTGGGTTTGATATTTACTGTAATCTATGCTACAATTAGGGTTTGATTTATGCAAATATATATTCTGTAATTAGGGTTTAATTTGTGTAATTTTGGGTTTGATATGTAATGTATGAACAGAAAGGAATGTATCAATTTATGTTTGATTTGTGCAAATACATATTCTGCAATTAGGGTTTAATTTGTGCAAATTTGGGTTTGATATGTAATGTATGAACAAAAATGAATGTATCAATTTGGCTTGACTTATGTTTAGGTATGTGTATATTTGGTATTTCCGACGGAATTCAAGACGGAATTTCTTTCAGAATTATTCATTAGCAAAATTTGTGGGCCCTGAAAGTATATTTATGTATTATTTAATTAGTTTCCCAATAGTAAAATAAACTAAGTAGCATTTACTTAGTTTCTTACTACTAAAATAAAATAAATTTAATTTAATTTAGTTTATTAAACAAAATAAATTTTCAAAATTATTTAATATAATATAAAATAAATAAAATAAAAAATAAAATAAATTGAATAAAATAAAATAAATTTAATAAATAAAATAAAATTTAATAAAAATATTTAAAAATATAATATAATATTATAAAAATAAAATAAATTATATTAAATTAAATTAAATTTAAAATATAATAAATTTAATAAGTTATATAATATATTAGAAAAATAAAATAAAATATAATAGTAAAATTAAATAAATTAAATAATAGAAATTTAATTTAAATAGAATAAATTTAATTTTATTTAAAATTTTTAATTTAATTTCATAAAAAAACTTAAAAAATTAGATACTATTATACAAAATTAAATTAAATTTAATAAAACATAATAATAAATTTAATTTAATAAATAAAAATAAAAAAAATGAATTTAATTTAATTTAATAAATGAATTAAATATAATATAATATAATAAAATGAATTGAATTTAATTTAATAAAATAATTAAAAATATATAAAATATAAATAAATTTAATTTAATTTAATAACTTAGTAACTTGAATTTAATTTAATAAAAAAATTAAGCAAATAAAAGAAAATATAATAATAAACTAGGTAGCACTTACTTAGTTTATTAAATAATAGTAATCCACATATATATTCCAAATAACAATTTTCATAAACTAAGTAGCACTTAGTTTTTTATTGGCAAAATAAACTAAGTAGTATTTATTTAGTTTGCAGAAATATTCAATAAACTCAATAAATACTATATGTATATATATACATATATGTACTATAATATGAAAATTAGAAACCCGTTTGACAAGTAGGAGTGAATGTCGAACAGTAATCCCATATATATTCCAAATAAAATTTCTCATAAACTAAGTAGCATTTTCTTAGTTTGTCGCAATATTCAATAATACGCTCTCTTCGATCTTCAATACAATCAATTACAACTATACATTTTATAGTACATATATCATTCCATTAACCTATAAATATGTAAACCGTCTTAATTGAGCTGGCTAGGAGTATGCCGATGACAATAGTTTTTGCAAGTTGTAGGAACAATTTAGGTTGGCATCTATAAGACCCCGATTTTTTTTTTTAATAAAATGGAATTTTGTTTATTTATTATTTTGAAATAGTAAAGGTTTATTTGATTAATGTGATTAGTTATGGGTAAAATGCGCAAATATTTTTAAATAAGCAAGTGGTTATAAAATATTCATTGTTGTCGAGGAATATTCGTTTGGTCGTGGAATATTCTTGTTGTCGGAAAATATTCGTACGACGGCGCAGCCTTGTGTGGGCCCCATAACGGAAAGCGATTGGATAAAGAAAACGACAAGTATAAGTTATTTATAAATAACGGCGTAGTTGTTACCGTTAATACTGTTGGAATACCCGGTGGTTAAAACACAGTAATACGCATTTTTGCTCAGTAGCACACAGTATTACACCAATTATTGATTCTTACGTAAGAAGGCACTACTCAATAATTGTTACAGTAGTTACTGTTAAATATTTTATTTTACTGATTCAATAATTGCTACGTTGATATTTTATATTATTGTTGTTTCAATAATTATCACTGCACATTATTTTCCATTATCGGAGCAATAATTCATATTATCTGAATAATATTATTAGAAAATATTATTGGCAATGTCTAGAAAGTTCTGTCTAAGGAGAGGTTTGGTCACCTAATTGCGCGCCAGTAAGGAGATATCCTTATTGGAAAGCTCCCTCTTTCCTAGGAACTGTCTGGTTGTCAGTATTGTGATTCTGTAATATTATTTGTGAATAATTAATTATTGATTTATATGATGAGGAAAATATTGATTTTATGTGGATATAGATGGAAATTTTTTTTAATGTGACAATTGTTGAAAATTAATATTTTATCTTTTTTTGATAAAATAATTCATTTAAATATATTATTATATTTTAATAATATAATAATGGTGATATTTTTACAATGAATGTGGGATATATGAGTATATGAGGAGAAAGAGTATTTTTGTTACATTAAATGATTAACACATATTTTGTGTGTCGGTGGACCCCATTTCTTGATTGAAATTTGATTATAGCCTGTAAATCGCCCGTTTGTGGATTTCGGTCAATTTTTGGTTGGAATTTAGAAAAACTTTCTTCTGCAAAGTTGTAGATAATGAAATTTTCTATAGAAAAGATATGTGGTTCGAATTTTTCTGATAAAAGGGTTATTTATTATGAATTATTAAAGTTCCGTAGTTCCGAAATAATTGGTTTTTGAAAGTTTTAATTATTTTTAATTACAAAAATGTTTTTTTGGTTTTTGTCATTATTTGGTGGCTGAATTCAGATGGTCAAGGTGGGCTAAGGAAAATTTTATAAATATATTAATATTTTATTAAATTTTCTGCTTTGGTGTTCTAAGTATTTTCCTATAAATAGGGTGCTTATGTTAGAATTGAAAATCACACAAGAAACTGAAGTTTTCTCTCTCTTTCTCTCTCTATATTATCGAGCGTATTCTTGTGAGTATTTTGATACTTTGAGTGTTGCTATACGGTGCAAGTTCCCTTCAGCACTATATCCAGTATTCCAGTCAGAAGTACTGTCTTTTCGAGGTAAGGGATGTTATTTTTTTTTTATAAATGATATTATTTCTTTCAATATCATTATACCGGAATATTGGTAAGATTTTTCTTGTAAAATTCTTATCTTTTCATGAGTTACTATTCACGAGTTACTATTCATGAGTTACTATTCACAAGTTACTATTCATAAATTGCTATTCACGAGTACTATTCACAAAGCATGATGATTTTTCTTGTAAAATTTCTACCTTTTGGTGTCGGAGTTACTGAGAATGTTAACAGTGGAGTAAATGAGACCGTGAAGACACCTTTACTCACCAATGAGGAGAACGTGCAACAGGACGACAATGTTCCTCCTGTAAACAACACCACTGATCAGACGATGAACGATTAGATATTTAGAAGCTTTTTGCAGTTCATGCAAAATCAAACGAGGGAGACTCGTGAACAAAATACCGGTGGAAATGATAGCAACGCACGGTTTGTCACAGCCAAACAGTTCAAGGAGTTGGGACCACCAGAATTCTGGAGAAAGCCGGATTCGATTAAGGCGGAGACGTGGGTTAAACAAATTACCAAGATATTCGATGTCTTGGGATGCACGGAGGAACAGAAGGTTCCATTCGCCACCTTTATGTTTCGTAATGAGGCAGATTACTGGTGGGAATCTGTGAAGCGTACCCATCCAGCCGCAGTCACCATGTCTTGGGAGACATTTCAGAAACTGTTCAATGACAAATACTTTCCTGAAAGTATTCGTCATATGAAAGATGTAGAGATTATTAGACTGGAGCAGAACAACATGACGGTGTCCCAATACCAGACGAAGTTCGCGGAGTTATCTAGGTTTGTACCTCATTTGGTGGAGAATGAGGAACGTATGACACGGATGTTTCTGAGAGGTTTGAAACCCGACATACGTCAGTATCTCATTTCTCATAAATTTTCTCTATATTCATATGTTATCAATAGGGCTCAATTATTTGCGCGAGATAACGAGTACATTCAACCGAGGGACCACAACCAGGATCATACTGGTGACAGCAGTCATCGGAGCAACGATAACCAGCGGGAAAAGAAGAACACGGACAAAAGCGATAACCACTCTGGTGGTAATCGTGACCATGATAATAGAAGAAGCGAGTGGGGGGGGGGGAGATTTTAAAAAGAGTAAATTCAACAATGACAATGTAAAGATGTCAGCACTAGCAACAACTGGTTCAAAGGGAGGAGAACGACCACCGGTCGTATGCTATAAATGCGGGAAATAGGGACATATCAGCCCAAATTATCCACAACAGTTCAAGATATGTTATAATTGTGGAAAGGAAGGGCATATCGCTCGAGATTGTACGGTAGTGAAACCCAGTCCAGCGGGGATGGTGACTCAAAAGGCTGTCCCAGAAAAGTCAAAGTCAACGGTTCCTGGAAGAGCGTTTGTCGTGACTGGTCAGAATGCGAGGAACCCAAACAAAGTTAGCACGGGTTAATTAATTATAAATTCTTACGAAGTTTATACCTTATTAGATATCGGTTCTACCCATTCATTTATCTCTCCTGCTTATACTCAACGTTTAAACTTGACTCCGGAGAAAATTAGACTTTGACTTATCTGTTAAAACTCCGTTAGGAGAAACTTTAGTTACATCCACTGTTTATAAATCTTGTTTGATCCAAGTTGGCACCATCACATTACCTGTTAACCTTATTTCTTTAAAGATACTTACTTTTGATGTGATTTTAGGAATTGATTGATTAACTACTCATTATGCCAAAAATTGATTGCTTTCGTAAGGTTGTTAGTTTTCATATTCCTATGCAACCTGTTATTTAAATTCAAGCAACCAAACTATTGAAGTCAAACACTTTCATATCAAGCCATAAAGTCATTCGTTTATTGAAAAACGGATGTCAAGTTTTCTTAGCCCATGTTATGGACTTGAACAAAAATACGTCAGATTTGAATGATATTTCTATTGTTAGTAAATTTCCTGAAGAATTTCTTGGCTTACTCCCAAAGTGTGATATTGAATTTTGTATCGACTTTGAACCCGGTACAAAACCCATTTCTAAAATCTCATATCGAATGACTCCTATTGAACTTCAGGAGTTAAAAATTCAACTATAGAATTTGGTACCCGAGCCACTATCTGGTGACTTCCTTTGTGGAATGCACCGACGCCAGACTCTCCGTAGGGGACGCCATATTTGTGTTGTAGTAAACTGATAGGTATCATGGTGACGTGCTATCCAAGATTGGGATATGAGTCATAGTTGAGAGCAACCTAAGTCAGTAATTGAAATACATAGTTCTCTAGGCTTAGTTGGTTATTATCGGAGATTCGTGGAAAGATTTTCTCGAATCGTTGCTCCATTAACTCAGCTGACTCATAGAGATACAAAATTCAAATGGAGCAAGGAATGTGGGAAGAGCTTCGAAGAACTCATTAGGAGACTCATTTTGGCACCTGTTCTGACCATACCATCCTGAAAAAACGAACGTGATCGCTGACGTGCTGAGTAGAAAATCGTATGTGGTTACGAGTGCGATGTTTTTAACAAAAAGACCCATTTCGTATGACTTATAAATGATAAAGATAGAGTTAAAGGCTCTATTGATTACGTGATGATATACGAGTAAAATTGACTTTAATCGATAAAGTTAAAACCGCTCAAGCTACACACTAGAGTTGATGAATATGAAGAAGGAGAAGCAAGAAGTTGTTATTCCAAAAGCGAGAATCGGCCCGATGTGAGCAAAGCTTAAACCTTCAATTTATTAGTCCATTTGAAATCCTCGATCGAATAGGAACTGTGGCCTATAGACTCGTTTTACCGCCAAGTATGTCGCGTGTTCATAACGTTTTTCACGTATCGAAGTTACGAAATTATGTGGACGACCCGAAGCACGTTATTGAGTTAGAACCAGACGAAATAGCCAACGATCTAACGTACGAGGAGGTACCTGTCAAGATCTTGGATTGGAAGGAGCATGTCCTACGTACAAAGGTCATACCGCAAGTTAAGGTTTTGTGGAGGAACCATGCTATTAAAGAAAATGACCTGAGAGTTGGAAATAGAAATGGAAACGGAAATGAAAGTGAGGTACCCTCACATTTTCGAAACACCAGGTACGTACGTCAATTTCGAGGACGAAATTTCACAAAGAGGGGAGGTTGTAAGACCCCGATTTTTTTTAATAAAATAGAATTTCCTTTATTTATTATTTTGAAATAGTAAGGGTTTATTTGATTAATGTGGTTAGTTATGAGTAAAATGCAGAAATATTTTTATATAAGCAAGTGGTTATAAAATATTCAATGTTGTCGAGGAATTTTCGTTTGGTCGTGGAATATTCTTGCTGTCGAGAAATATTTGTACGACGGCGCAACCTTGTGTTGTCCCCATAACGGAAAGCGATTGAATGAAGAAAACGATAAGTATAAGTTGTTTTTAAATAACGGCGTAGTTGTTACCGTTAATACTGTTGGAATACCCTGTGGTTAAAACACAGTAATACGCGTTGTTGCACAGTAGTACACGGTATTGTACTAATTATTGATTCTTACGTAAGAAGGCACTACTCAATAATTGTTACAGTAGTTACTGTTCAATATTTTATTTTATTGATTCAATAATTGCTACGTTGATATTTTATATTATTGTTGTTTCAATAATTGTCACTGCACATTATTTTCTATTATCGGAGCAATAATTCATATTATCTGAATAATATTATTAGATAACATTATTGGTAATATCTAGAAAGTTTTGTCTAAGGAGAGGTTTGGTCACCTAATTACGTGCCAGTAAGGAGATATCCTTATTGGAAAGCCCCCTCTTTCCTGAGAACTGTCTGGTTGTCAGTATTGTGATTCTGTAATATTATTTGTGAATAATTAATTATTGATTTATATGATGAGAAAAATATTGATTTTATGTGGATAGAGATGGAAAAAATTTTTAATGTGACAATTGTTGAAAATTAATATTTTATCTTTTTCTGATAAAATAATTCATTTAAATATATTATTATATTTTAATAATATAATAATGGTGATATTTTTACAATGAATGTGGGATATATGAGTATATAAGGAGAAAGAGTATTTTTGTTGCATTAAATGATTAACACGTGTTTTGTGTGTAGGTGGACCCCATTTCTTGACTGAAATTTGATTATAGCTTGTAAATCGCCCGTTTGCGGATTTCGGTCAATTTCTGGTTGGAATTTAGAAAAACTTTCTTATGCAAAGTTGTAGTTAATGAAATTTTCTATAGAAAAGACACGTGGTTCGAATTTTTCATATAAAATGGCTATTTATTATGAATTATTGAAGTTCAGTAGTTCTGAAATAATTGATTTTTAAAAGTTTTAATTATTTTTAATTACAAAAAACGTTTTTTTGGTTTTTGTCATTATTTGGTGGCTGAATTCAGATGGTCAAGGTGGGCTAAGGAAAATTTTATAAATATATTAATATTTTATTAAATTTTCTGCTTTGGTGTTCTAAGTATTTTCCTATAAATAGGGTGTTTAGGTTAGAATTGAAAATCGCACCAAAAACTGAAGTTTTCTCTCTTTATATTATCGAGCGTATTCTTGTGAGTATTTTGATACTTTGAGTCTTGCTATACGGTGTAAGTTCCCTTCAGCACTATATCCAGTATTCCAGTCAGAAGTACTGTCTTTTTGAGGATGTTATTTTTTTTATAAATGATATTATTTATTTCAATATCATTATACCGGAATATTGGTAAGATTTTTCTTGTGAAATTCTTATCTTTTCATGTCGGGGTTACTATTCATGAGTTATTATTCACGAGTTACTATTCACGAGTACTATTCACAAAGCATGATGATTTTTTTTGTAAAATTTCTACCTTTTGGTGTCGGAGTTACTATTCACGTATACGACAATATTCACGTATACGACACTATTCACAGAAAAATTAAATTCTCTTTTCTGTGTCCAAGATTGTCTGTTATAGTTCCTATCTTTGATTGGATCTATGTTTTGATCTTTATTTTTGAATTCTGCTCCACAATAGTTTATTATGGAGCATTTTTAAACATGGATAAACCGAAGTACGAATCCTTACTATTTGTTCTTTTGTCTCACTGGATTCGTTTTCTTAAAAATATATTTTTCATCATCCTCAGTCTTAAATGATGATATTACTGAATATCTTTGGCCTATAGTGCAAAGATGAATGATTTTTTGATGAATATCTTTGGCCCGTAGTGCAAAGATGAACAGGTGTTGAGATGAACATGACCAACAAATGAATATCTTTGCCCTGTAGTGCAAAGATGACTATTTGATTCAAGATGTATATTGAATGATGTTACAGGGATAAAATTATTGATGATGGACTTTTAAATTCATAGATGATAGTAGATTTCATCCTCTACTTAACTCTTCTAATGAATTGTTTTTTCCGCTGCAGTTGTTGATCTAAAACTTGTTGTCTATTGTATTCTATCAGATTTTTTCCTGTTGAGGACTAACGATAATTTGTTCTATATTATCTTAGTCATAATATTCTTTACTAGGTTAGTTGAGCTCACCCTTTTCCTTTTTGTTCCATTTTCTTCTCAGGAGGTGAGAATATAGCGGGAACTAGTCGGGGTATGGAATGATGGTTCAAGATAGTTGTTTTAGTAGTCCTCACTATTTTATAAAATAGTGTATCAATAATTATAATGAGGACTCCATTTGAGTTTGAATATTGTCTAGATGATAATATTTGTATTTAAACTCACAGTATATGTGTTGTCGTATGTTGCACGACAATTATAATAATAAAGTTGTAGTTATTTTCTGTACCATGTATTTGACGACTCAGAATGAGTTGGATGGAATGGACCTGTTTTGGGGGCATCACAACATCAATATGGTATTATGCAAGTTATCACTCAAGTGAATATGAAGTTAGCATTAACTGCGTTGGCTTTCGTCATAATCCGTCCCCGCAACCGCATTTTGGGACATTTATAAGTTTTCCTTCCCCACTAAAGCTTCCTACTTAATAGTGTTACATATTTTTTCCTTTTAAAATAGAAAATGCATAAATTGCAATGAACTATATAGGAATAAGCAAAGAAGAACAACTAATTAACCGATCAGTTGTAGAATTTGCGATTAGAATTCTTGGAAGTTCTAGAGGTCTTGAGAGGACAACGAATACCACAAAGAGTGCAGCGAAAGTAAGGTGGAAAATACTCTAACCCGTCGCCACATTTTATGGGCACAAGGCAACTCTTTTATGTTATTACGTAATTAATTATGATATAATTATTAGGAGTTTGTTACCTATTAGGATTTTATTATCATAATTATAGGAATTCTATTACATTCTGATAAGGAAACTTTTTAGCTATAAAACTCGGCTTGTGGGTTGAAATATACTGAGCTTTTGTTTTGATAATGATAATTTAAGTATTAGAGAAGTTTATTTGTGTTTTGAGTAATTCTCCCGTTTCTTTACCTGTGAATTTTCTGTTAACTAACCCGAAAAATATTTGTTATTATACTCGGCGTTAGTTGGTAAAAGAGCATCAAAATCTTCCTCAGCTTAGATTTCATCAGTTTTAATGGTTGGTGGTCGTGGCCGTCGTAGGCAGGTTCCGATTGAGGAAGTCCCGCACCATGATCGTAATGTTCAGGACGTGATGATTGAGAATTTACAGAGACAAGTTGTAAAGTTAGCCGGCGTCTAGGGGCGTAAAATCTAGGTAATCGTAACGAGGAGGATTGCGATTCCGAGTGCAGTTTTTAAAATCCTTATCATAATAATTATTAATTCTAGGAATGACGTGGTCGTGATGATCGTCATCGAGACTTGGGTTTTAAGGTGGAGCTACCGGAGTTTTTTTGGTACGTTGTAAGTCGAAGGATTCATCGATTGGATGAATGAAGTTAAACTTATCTTCAAATACAATGAAGTTCCAGATCATAGTATCAAGGTGAAACTTGTGGCCATCAAACTCTAGAGCATAGCATCTGCTTGGTGGGAGCAGTTGAGGTGTTTACGAGAGAGGCAGGGTAGGTCTAAAATCACGGATTGGGAAAAGATGAAGAAAAAGTTGTAGGAACACTTTCTTCCTTTTGTCTACACTCAATCCTTGTTTAAGCGACTGAACCTATTTAGGAAAGACACCAAATCAATTGATGACTATATGGAGGAGTTTTATTAATTGATATCATATACTAATCTATCCAAAATTAAAGAATAGTTGGAAGAGGAAGATGTAGACGATGAAGTAGAGGAGGTTGGTGAATCTGTATATGACGAATATGAAGATAAAGAAGTACTTTTTCGAGATATTACAGATGGGGATACTACAATTGATAAAATTGGTCATGAGATTATTCAAGTGTTTGAAGACATTAAAATTATTGATTTTTTTTGTTCCTGAAAATATCTTTGTCATGCAGGTAAACTGATAGATGTTTTTATTTTCCCACTTGTTTTTATGATTATTCTTTGAGAAGAAAATTCATGGAGTTTTGATCTCGCGAAGGTTGAAGATTCATTCTTGGTGTTTGATAATCGTTTGCTTTAAAATTCGAGTACATATCTTTTCTAAGAAGGGGATATTGATGTGGTGAAAAATATCAATAAAGTTTGATGAAAATGTTATGAACTCGAGGATGAGTTCTTTCCAACCCGGGGTCACTGATGCAGGACAATCTATGTCCGATGATGCTAAGTTTTCGGATATGTGACGCTCCCAACTCGAGTACCTTTAAACTCCAGATATGTTGCTCCACGGTACATCCCATTTAACATAATAATAATGACTTAAAGGTAATTATTAAATTAATACAATATGTCTTACTATAAATCCCAGGTTCTCAAACCTTAAGTCTTCAACACATGATAAAGTATTAGCACTACAAGGAAACCGACTAATCCCGACGGAGCTAAGTTCGACGGACTTCATTTAGTCGAAATTAATATAAGTTCGACGCAATATTAGGTCGAAAATAATTCCGTCCAAAATAGTTTATTTCCGAGGAAATTCCGTCGGGAATATAAGACCTCATATGACGCCAAATTTCCCGCCAGCACGAAACTTAAATTCGACGAAATTATGGTTATTTCTGAGGGACTGTACGTCGAAGATACTGTAATTCCGACGGACTTTCGTCCGTCGGATAGTCCGTCAAAAATCGCTTATAAAAACTATTCGACTTACTCAGGCCAGCGTCTCCCCGTATTCTTTAAGTTTTATATCTCTCCCCTCTCACTCTCTCACTCTCTCATCTCAGTCTCTCCTCTCTCACTCTCATCTCTCTCTCATCTCCGGCGCACACCTGCCACCAACACCTCCACCGTCGACCAGCCGCGTGCCCCCTTCTCGCGATCGATCAGTTCTCCCCCACCGCCAGGCGCCCCTCTAGCCGTCGACCACCACCACCATCTTAGTTCTCTGTCTTCTTCCTCCAGCCGCCGACCACCACCACCACCACCACACACCGGACAGTTTATTAGCTCCAAAAGGTATGAGTTCAAATATTATTTCATTTTGATGATGATGTACAAAATCAGTAGATTGAATAATTTTTATATTGTATGTATATATTGATTTGAGTCTAAAAATTGGTAAATTCCTTAATTGGTTACTGTATGTGCATCAATTTGGCTTTGGCAATTGGATTTGAGGCTGAAATTGGTATATGGTTAAAAATTTGTTTTATATTTGACTGAAATTTGGATTTGAGGCTGAAATTTGGGGCTAAAATTTGGTATATATTTTGATTGAGAATGAATAATTATGCAATATATATTGTTTGCATTGTTTATGTAATTTAATTAGTTTTCAATCTTGAACTTAACTGATTTTTGGACTGTTTTTAATTTTGATATATTTGCAATTTTCGACTGAATTTGTGACAGAAATTCTATCAGATATATGCATTTGCAAGATTTTGTCAGAATTATTTTGATAATATTAGCAATTAGTCCCAATATTTAAATATAAACTAATTTGAAGTAAATTAAATAAAATCAAACAAATTTTATCTAATTTAATAAAAAATATTTACAAATATATAATATAATACAAATAGAATTCAATTCAATAAAGAATAAAATAAAATATAATCAAATAATTTCAATTTAATTTAATTTAATTAAAATAAAATAAATTAAATTAAATTAAAGTAAATTAAATTAAATTTAAATAAATTAAATTAAATTAAGGCTAAATTAAATTAAATTAAATTTAAATTAAATTAAATTAAATTAAAGTAAATTAAATTAAATTTAAATTAAATTAAATTAAAGTAAATTAAATTAAAGTAAATTAAATTAAATTTAAATAAATTAAATTAAATTAAATTAAGGCTAAATTAAATTAAATTAAATTAAAGTAAATTAAAGTAAATTAAATTAAATTAAATTTAAATAAATAAAATAAGTAGGAGTGAATGTCGAACAGTAGTCTATAGATTCCAAATAACAATTCTCATAAACTAAGTACCACTTACTTAGTTCATATTGGCAAAATAAACTAAGTAGGAGTGAATGTCGAACAATATATATTCTCTATAGATTCCAAATAACAATTTCCATAAATTAAGTACCACTTACTTAGTTTATTATTATTGGCAAAATAAACTAAGTAACATTTGCTTAGTTTGCCACAATTTTCATTATATAAATGCAATAACACTCTCCTTACATATATGTACTCTTTCTTGTATGCAGGTTTCGACATAGTAGTTGCAGCTAATAGTACTCCAACCGGTTCCTCGGCAACAATTAAAAAAAAAAGGGTAGTAGTTCCTATTTGTGTCCTATACTCGAATAATAAAGGTAATTGAATTACTGCAGACATTTCTCACTGTTCCATCATAACAGATGGCAACATCTGGAAGGAGTGTCAGTAAGTTGTTGAACAAAGTTCTAGGTTAAGCAACCCTCTAGATGAGCGAATGATCACTTCTCTGCTAGGAATGAATTATCTCCCCATATGAGTCCAATCCATGATATAAACAGCTTCTCACCACTCTGAATTCCTCAGATGGGTAGTTCTCATAGAACGTCTCACCTCTTGTATGAGAACTATCCATTTGTTTGACGCATCTCCCGAGAGGGTGCATGCGGTTCAGTCAGTATGCGTGGTACGATGCCACTTTTATGCATACCGTCTTGCGGGAGTTCCACGTAAGTTAAGCATATTATCACCACATAGTTGTATTGGTCAGTTCGTCAAATGTTCTTAATTTTAAATAATCTTTTGTTATAGGTTTATTATCGATTTGACCCGAGCATCTCTCAGTCAGCTGGCGATGCTGTGATTGAGCATCACGTCGCTGCGAATTACTCTGGATGGCTATATGAGATGCGATAGAAGGCAGCCCGGGCAGTTGTGGACCAGCCCGGGACCACCATCAGAGATCATCAGCCCCGTATAGTCTCCGATTTAGCCTGGGAGGCTATGTGTGCGCACTGGGAGGCTGATGACTTCAAGAAAAAGTCCGAGCAAGCGAAGAAGAACCGTGGACAGCTCCGGATAGTACACACCACTGGTTCTCAGTCGTTCGAGGAGGCGAAGACGGTAAGTGCGTGGTATTTAGTTATTTATGTGTCAAGTTCTCACACAAATACTTAAGACCTGTTTTATGATTGTTTGTATTAGGCATTGGGGAGGACCTTGGGCCGTGATCCTACCATTCTAGAGTTTTGGGATCGAGCCCACACGCCTAAGGATGAGCGTGCTTTATCTCAGGAAGCTTTATCTATACGGGTAAAACTCATCTTACTATTTAGCTTTTAATAATATTCAATCGTAACTAAAATGATATAATTAACATACGTATACGGAATACATTACAGGACCGATTTCAGAGAATTCGGGACGAGCGTATAGCTGAGCTGGAGACTATTAGGAGGGGTTCTGAGCCGTTAGATTCTGCCACCCCTCTTCCTGATATTGTATTAGATCGGGATGAGGACCTGAGACTATGGGTCACGTCTCAGGATCCCCCTACTAGCAGTACCGACAGATATCGAGTGTTGGGTCTGCCGAGGATACCCGCATATACACTTCCTGGAGGTAATATTTGTTAATGTTTCACGAAATTATCCTAATTTATCACATTATATAAATTATTATTAGTAATCGAATTTGTATCTCTTTATAGGCTCCAGCCAGTGCCAGCGTCCGAGAGCACATGTCGGACCATCTCATACGGGCGCTGGCTTGGATGACGATATCTTCCGGCGGTTGATAGGGGCCGTGTCGGATAGGTTCCATACCGATCCGGTCTTTCGGCGTCAGCAGTTGCCTTCCAATTCTCGTCTTCACCAGATTGCTCAAGATATTATAGCAGGGGCCTCTGCAGAGAGTACGGGATTACCACGGGAGCAGTTCGACGCTTGGAGCGCCGAGATGCTCCGGATGGTGATTACCCTCTTGGAGGAGGCTTTTCGTCCGCCCCCACCTACTCAGGTATTCTTATTGTTTATGTTTTTCAATTAAGGCTAGTTTGTTAATTCTCTCTCACACACACACACACACACACACACACACACATATATATATATATATATATATATATATATATATGGACTAATAATTTTTATTTTTGATTCTATCAACAGGGTGGCGATGACGACCAGGCTGGCGATGATGAGCAGAAGCACGAGGCTGATGATGATACTTTTACTAGTTTATAGTTCATTTGTATATATTCATGTTATTGTAGAACTTTTGTATATATTGTATTGTCTAATTGCGTCTGTACAACTATTGTAAATAATATTGTTTAACATTTATGGAACATTAGCTTATATTTGTAATTGGTTAGCTTATAATACGTTTTGGTGGATATTTGAATGCGAATGTGAATGATAATGAGTTGAAGATTAAGTTTTTGTGCTACGTTGCATATTTGAATGTGAGATACAGGTTTATATTACTGTGTATTTGGTTGTGACAGGTTACAGGTACATTAATGGGTTTAAACACCGAAAAACTGAACTTTTAAAATCTGCATTTAAAAAAAAGGATAGTTAATTCCGACGGAATAGGGTATTGTCGACGGAACTTCCCTCAGAGTTAACAAATAATCAATTTTTAATAAATGCCGAAATATCCTAATTTCAGTCGAACATACGTTATGTTCGACGGAACGTATCCGTCGTAAACACTCTATCTCCGACGGAAATTTCGTCAAAGTTAATAATTAGCCAATTTTAATGAATAGTGGGTTATTTTAGTTTTCAGTCGAAAATAAGAGAATTCCGAGGGAATATATCCGTCGAAAATATGTGCTGTTATATTCGACGAAAAGTTTCGTCCTATATATTCTGTCGAAAATAGTTAATGTTCGATGAACAGCCGTCGGAGATACGTTCGTCGAGGATAATGAATTTTCGACGGAATTTTTGACGGATCTTATTTTCGACGCGAATATTTACGACCGAATATCTGACGGATATTTCCGTCGGGAATAATATATTTTCGACTGAATAAGCTTATGTCTGACGGATTATTCCGTCGGACTTAAGCTTTTTTCTTGTAGTGTAGGTAATTATTACAACACTTATAATTATTACAGATAGTTACAACTATCTTCTACTTGTCCATCTTTCCTTTTCCTTTGTCCTTCCACCCTTCAATCTACTCAGTCTTCGCTAAAAATATTGAATTCAAAGCAAGGATGAGCTATAAAGCTCAACAAGTATAAACAGTTGAATAAATAACAAAATCAAGAATCATGTTACTATTTCTACAATTGAATAATAGTTGTGAAAACATTCCGAATAAATAGGAATAAAAATAATAAATTCCTTTTTATCTAACATTTTTGAAATGACGTATTGAGCAGTTAAAAGACCTCGAACATTTATTTTCTCTCAAGGTTTCAATAGTAATTCAACTATGAACTGATCTGGCTTAAGAGCACGTTGGGTGATCAGCCCAATGTACCCTATGTTATACAACACTATAGCTAAACGACTATATGCGTTTGTTTGACCACCTCAGGGGTCTGTTGGGATTTTTTCGACGTAAAAATACCCTAATATTAGGGTTGTTAATCTCAGACTAGAATCCGAAACCTAAAATAATTTGGGTGGATAGCTCTACCTATCATCAATAATATTTCAAAGATTTATTTTTAAACTGATAAAGTATTTAAATCTGTGTCTAGTCGGAACAAATGACATTGACATAACTCTTAAACAGTTCATTAATATTAGAACTTTAAAACTTGAATAATTTATGTCAAAGCAAAACTTGAAAAATTTATGCATTATAGCAAAACGTTAAACAATTTATTCATTATAGCATAGCTGAATACTTATACAATTAACAGAGAGTTTGTATAAGTCTGAAGGATGCATAATCGATAAATATTATGTAAACAGAAATATGCATAAGAATTATTCATAAAAATATATACTCAAAAACTGACATTCAAACAAAAGTTGAATGGATTTAAAATACTTGTCTCAAGCGTCTTCTATACTTTGATGCTAATCGCCCTTTTAAAGTCCTACACATTTAGTGCATGTAGACATACCGATTAGTCACGTATAAATGTCACTCATGGTTTAATATAACCATATTCCATGTTTTATAATTTTTGTTTCATTAAAATCGGAACAATATTTAAATTCATTAATATTTGACTTAGCGTTTCGACGTTCGTACGTCGTATGCCGGAATTGTCTAACCCGAACGCTCAACCGACACACTATTGTGTACAATTAAAAAATTCCATATATCTATCAAATATTCGTTTACATTTCTCCAGAGTATATCTCTAAGGTCCAATGTTAAGAACTCGAAATTATTAGTTAAACATGGCTTGGCACCACATCGCTCCAAAGAAACCACCATGGTTTGCCTCTGATTGCATAAAACCTTAAAAATGCCCAATTCGAACCATGTTCCCGACCTCAAATCTAAAAAATTAAAGAATTAAATTTGTAGGTTTACTCCTTAGCTTTTCGGAGCCTTTTGAATCGGCTCAATCGAAATTTGGATGAAAAAGTTATGTCCAATTAATAAAGGACGTTAAAGTTGTCTCGGCAACTGCTAAAATAGTTCTCCCCGCGCCTTAGTGGCGTGCTTCGCGCTACCCCGACAGGTTTTAAGGTGCCTATTTTATCAAAATTTTAGATTTTGTCTATTTTGACGCATTTATTTCGTTCTTTCATAACTTAATCGTCCGATATCAGAATGAGCTCGTTCTTGCGTCTATTTCTCACTCGTAACAAATTCTTCAAATCCCCCTGGACAAAAAAATTTTCAAAATCCTCTTACTTTTCAGGAATTAGGCTCAAAACCCTCCCAGGAGCCATTTTCACTGAAAGATATTTTAAATGTCGAATTTTCTAAATGTCATAACTTGTTCATCCAAAGTCGGATTGAACTCGTTCTTGAGCCCACGACTTACATATTCACCCAAATACATATCTCATGAAAATAAATAATCTTCTGGAGACATTTAATACCCTTAGACTTGGTTCAAAAAGAGTACCAAGCTAGGTTTTTCTTAATTGAAACCCTTTTACGGAAAATTTCGCCATAACTTCGTTATAACGTATCTTTCCTCCGTTCCACTTGGAACTTCTCCATAAATTACTTATATAAAAATCCTTCTTGTTATATTTCACAAATAATAAACACTAAAAGTCCGATTTAAGGTCCTCTACTATGTTTTCCATCCTATACGCTTAAGCTTACGATTTTCGCTTTCATTTTCACTTTTTATATATATTAACATGTGATTTAACATATATATCATCAATCACTACCTTATAAATTCAAGATCCTTCATGATCTTGCATAAACCAACAACATCCACCAACAAAGTAAGTTTATATAACTCAAAGGAATAAATACAAAACTAGAATTTTTTTCTTACCTTTCTTGATCTTTTCCTTCTTGATCTTGCTAAAACTTCCAAAATCAAGTTTTCTAGACTTCTTCTTCTCTTCTCTATAATCCGCCCCTCTCTCTTTTCTCTCTCTCAAGCTCTAGTTTTTTATTGAGGAAATAAAGTGAAATAAAAAAAGGATTGATAGCTTAAATGTCTAAGTTATTTAAAGAAAACCAAAAGTTTGGGTAGATTAGTCAATTATGCCATTTAACTATGATCTAATTAACTCATCTAACTCTAATTAACTTAACTCAAGCTAGATAAAATAATAGCATTAAGGCCATGTTTGGTTGAAATAAAATAAAATAAAGGAATCAACATTAAATGGTTTACTTCTTTTAGATCTAAACTTACCAAAAATGGAAAGTTTTCATCCAACTCTCATCACCATCTGCCCATTTCATCTCTCTCTCTCTTTCTCTCTCACATTTCCCACATTCAATTCACCTCATGTTGAAATGCTTGCAAATGACACTTGCCTACCTTGCCCAATGACTCACCTTCCTTAGCTTGTGACTCACCTCTTATCTTTTCATCCTTGTTTAATTATCCCATGTGCCATTATTCTAGCAAATGACACATGCCCTCTCAAGTCTTTGGCTCCAAGTTTAGCAAGAGTTGGTTTAAGTCTTGAAGTCATGGCTTCAAGGCTTAAGGTTCCCTAACCTAGTCATTTAAAATTCCTAGCTAAGCTATCTTATACTCTAGCCAAGCCATCTCATACCCTAGCCAAGCCCTCTTCAATTCTTAACCAAGCCATTCCCTAGGCTTGGCTAGACCAAAATTAATTTAATATCTCATTTTTTAGTTTATTTTCATAATTCATTTAGTTAGCAAAAATTCCTTTTTTCCCTTTCGTACAATTGATTAGGGTTTAGTTCCCGAACTAAGTCGGTTACCCGATTTCCTTCTAATTAGAATTTACCTAACTTTTTTAGTTACATATTCGTAACACGCTTGATTAGCTAAAAAATCGACTTTCGATTTTTGAAAATCCGATTTTGCCACCATTTCCCTTTCTCGAATAAACGATATGCCGATTTTCAAAAATTCGAAAAAACGAAGTTGCATTTTTAGTGTAAATAGTAATTTTACGTCTTTTTTGCTAAAATATTTTGATTGGAGATTTTGTCTCCATTTTCCAAATAAACGCTATGCCGTAATTCGAAAAGTTCAAAAAAAGAAAAAGTGTTTTCTGTGTTTTATGAATAGTGATTTTGCATTTTTCTCGGAAAAAATTATTTTCTCCAAAAAATTCTAAACACTCATATTTAGTCTCGTAACACATAAACTAGGTCATTAATCGACCTAAAAACTCATAATACATAATTTTTCCATAAAAAATTATTTTATTTAATAAATATTAAAAATCTTATTATAAAGATATTCTACGATCTCGATTGTTAGAGGATAGAAGCGGATCAACATAAGTATGGCAAATATTGATGTCTTCGGGGTCGGGAGTTCGGCTCAGTTGACTTGACTTCGGTTTCGGGAAATCTCTTTAGGAGTCGAGATCGAATTTCCTTCTTAGTTTTCTTCGGGTCTGGTTTCTAGAGTTTTTATTTTTAGTTATTCTTAGTTATAGTTATGTTTCGTTCTTTTATGGTAGTGTTTTTATTTTGTAGGAAATGAATCTTTTTTGTTATTACGTAATTAATTACGGTATAATTATCAGGAATTTGTTGCCTATTGGGAGTTTATTACCATAGTTATACGAATAATGTTACATTCTGATAAGGAAACCATTTAGTTATAAAACCCAGATTGTGGGTTGAATTATAGAGAGCTTTTGTTTTGATAATGATAATTTAGGTATTAGAGAAATTTCTCTGTGTTTTGGGTAATTCTCTCGTCTCTTTTCCTGTGAATTTTTTGTTAACCATTTCATAGAATAATCGTTATTTTGTCCGGCGTCAGCAATTCATGCACTCTTACTGATGTTACCAACACTCAAGTATTCACACACATAGAAAAACTCGTACTAATAAAATATTTAGAAAGTGGGGGGGGGGGGGAGAACAAGTAAGAAAGTTATGCCAACTCTTTATGACAAACCCCCCTTTTTATAGTCAAAACTTAGCCAACTTCTACCACACATCAACTTTAATACACTTTTTACATTTCAAGATTATCTTTAATATACCACACATTATTTTACCACAATTTTCACATTTAAAGATTACTTTCAATCTAGCACATGTATTTTTAGCACAACTTTCACATTTCATGATTTCATTTTCTTTACTATTCATAATTATTATTGTATTTGTCCATCTTATACATTATTTACTTAATGTATTAATATCACATATATTTATGTATAGAATGTTATTTACCTAATATATTAACGAGTCTGTCTAACTTTTCAGTACCTGCGACTTTGAAATACGTAACTTTCCATTATTATCCTTGTTACGTGACAATTATTGGTTCAATACTGTGAAATATTGTAGTGACACTATTCGTTACTGTTCTTTTATTGTCAGGTATTTAACTAGTTAAATGTAACAATTCCGCCAATAACTTTTATTAATAGTTATGTTGTTGTTTTCTATATTCGACAACTATTCTGTTGCGGGGTCCACCAATGATTAGTTATTACGACGTCATCATTCGGTACCAAATATTCCGTGGCATCTCCGCCGATCAACATTATTTTTGTTGCTTATAATTAACACATGTCATTCTTAATTTTAATTTTTTTTTATCAATTTAACACTTTACTATTTCAGAAAGACATATAAAGAAAAATTAAGTTTTATTAATTAAAATTTGTGATCTTACACTGTGCCTCACATGAGCTCCAAGTTTGTTAATATATAATATTAGGGAGAAGGTTCAAAAATGTCCCTGACGTTTATCGCGATGTCTACCGAGCACCCTATACTTTTTTTGTCCAAAAGTACCCTTAACGTTACACTTTTTGGGTCACCCGTGCCCCTGTGACTAACAGAAGACAAACGGGGTTAAAATTGGCTGACGTGGCAGACACATGGAGGCTTAAAGGGAGAAGGTTCAAAAATACCCCTGATTTAATCAAAACACAAAATACTAAAATTCAAAATAAAAAAAACATAACATATTTACATCATTTAATCAAAATACTAAAATTCAAATTATTTTATTAACTAATCAAAACAACTAATTAAATAAAACAAGTTGTATAGCATATTTACATCATTTAATCAAAATACTAAAATTCAAAACATAACATATTTACATCAAATACTAATTAAAAAAAACTAAAATACTAATTAAAAAAAAAACTAAAATACTAAAAAAAAATCAAATTAAAAAAATAATAAAATACTAAAATTCAAATTATTTTGTTAATTAATCAAAACAACAAAAATTCAAATGACCTCATTAAAATACTAAAATCTTAATACTAAATTCTAATTGATATAAAATTTTTAAATTACTAAAATCATAATACTAAATAAAATTTTTAAAATTCAAAATACTAAATAATGTAAGACCCCAACTTTTATAAATAAAGATGAATTTTCTATAAATATCATTTTTGAATATTATGGAGTTAATTTGATATAATGTTATAGTTGTGGGTAATATTTATAAATTTTACAAAGTACGCAAGTTGTTATATAATATTTGATTGGTCGGGGAATATTCGTTTGAACAGGGAATATTCGTACAACGGCACAATCATTGGTGGAACCCACAACGAAATTATTGTCGGATTGAGAAAACGACAAAAATATTTTATTAAAAATAACGGCGGAAGTTTTACCATTGATACTGTTGAACTACTCGGTAGTAAAAGTACAGTAATACGTGTGGTTGCATAGTAGCACACGGTATTGATTATTAATGCTTATGTGAGAAGTCACTCAGTTTGATTCAATTATTGTCAGTTAATAATATGAATTATTTAGCGATAATGACGTTTTGTTTTATTCGTATTATTAACGTAATAAAACAGAAACATCTTTTTATATAAAATAGAATACTTTATTAAAGTTATTCTATATATAGAATATATTTTATTTTATTTAAAAGATTTTTTTTTAAATATGGACCATCAGCTTAAAGTAATCAATCTGGACCGTTCATGGATTAGTTACTATGCATTCTATTTTTCTATAAATAGCAGTTCATTCCTTCATTATTTCTTACAAATTCACTGAACTCTAGAGAGAGAAACTATAGAGAGAAACTATAGAGAAGAAGAGTATTCTGCTACTTAACTACTTCCTTATTTCAGCTCTTCTTTAAAACGGTAAGGGGTGTTATTCTTTCTTATTCATGAAGAGAACTGTTGTTATTCCATTTCTTATTATTCTGTTGGAATAACCTGTATACGCGGTCTACCCTATACTTGGTGACATTCTTTTATTATTCTGTTGGAACATCCTGTCTGTGTGTTTTACACCGAACCTGGTTCCGTTTTTATTATTATTCTGTTGGAACATTATGTCTGTGTGTTTTACACCGGACCTAGTTCCGTTTTTATTATTATTCTGTTGGAACATCCTGTCTATGTGTTTTACACCGGACCTGGTTTCGTTTTTATTATTATTCTGTTGGAACATCCTGTCTGTGTGTTTTACACCGGACCTGGTTCCGTTTTTATTATTATTCTGTTGGAACATCATGTCTGTGTGTTTTACACCGGACCTAGTTCCGTTTTTATTATTATTCTGTTGGAACATCCTGTCTGTGTGTTTTACACCGGACCTGGTTTCGTTTTTATTATTATTCTGTTGGAACATCCTGTCTGTGTGTTTTACACCGGACCTGGTTCCGTCTTGTTATTATTCTGTTGGAACATCCTGTCTGTGTATTTTATACCGGACCTAGTTCCATTATTTATTATTCTGTCGGAATATCCTGTCTGTGCGTTTACGCCGGACCTGGTTCTATTATTTATTATTATGTTGGAATAACCTGTCTGTGCGGTCTATTGCATGCCGGGTGATTTCTTTTGTTATTCCATTCTTTATTATACTCAGTTGGTTAAGTTTTGACTTCTATACTCCATGAAATTAGTGGAATATCCTTGATAATTGCGGTTCATCCAGTATCTTTTCATGAAAATATTCTTCTAAGTATTCTTGAATTTTACTCCACAAAGCAGTATCATGTTGACAATTTGGACGTTGTTAATTCTTGGATAAATTAATTCTTGAACTTGTTTTATTGAATTCTTATATTATTGTCATCATCCTCATGTTTATAAAATGTTGAAAGTCATCTGTGCCCTGTAGTGCATAGATGGACTTGATATGATTATGACCAGGGATTATTCGGTATAATCATGACCGTAATGTTACAAATGTTGTGGTAAAAGTCCTCATTGGCCCATAGTGCATTGATGGACAGTTGTTGGCATGATCATGACCATTAATGAATACACGAATATCCTTGGCCGTAGTGCAGGGGTGATTCGATTATGTGGATTATTTTATTAAGCTGAGTCCCGGCGATAACAGTGTTGAAAAACCTTTTAAATCATAAAAGATCGTAGAGTTTATTTTCTACTTGACTCTTTTAATGGATTGCTTGTTCCGCTGCAGTTAAACTTGATGTCTATTATATTTTATCAGTTTAACATTATTGAAGGCTAATGATAATTTATTCTGCATTATCTTAGTCATAATATTTCTTACTGGGCTAGTTGAGCTCACCCTTTCTTTCACTGTTCTCTTCAGGAAATGAGAACGTAGCTGGGGCAAGTCAGGGAACGGAGTGATGGTTCGAATGATAGTATTAGTTAGTAGCCCTCACTATTCTATGTAATAGTGTGTTAATAAATGTAATGAGGACTCCTTTTGAGTATGAATACTCTCTAGAAGATAATATTTGTATTCAAACTCACAGTTTATGTTTTGTCGTATTATACACGACAGTTGTATTAGTAAGTTGTATTTGTAGCTTCACTGTTCTCTAGAATGGAAGTGGGAGCACATTACCATGGATTTCGTTACCGGTCTTCCTAAGGTTTCTCAAGGTATAAATGCGATTTGGGTCATTGTTGATAGATTGACCAAGTCTGCTCATTTCTTATCGATACGAGAAACTTATACACTTGAACGTCTTGCTCGTATGTACATAAACGAGATTATAAGACTGTATGGTATGCCAGTATCCATAGTTTCTGATCGAGACCCAAGATTCACTTCACAATTTTGGGTTAATTTACAAAAAGCTATGGGTGCGGATTTTTGATTTAGTTCGGCATATCATCCTCAGACGGACGGACAATCAGAGAGGACTATTCAAACTCTGAAAGATTTATTAAGACTCTGTGTCCTTGACTTCAAGGGAAGTTGGGATAAGTTCTTATCATTGGTGGAGTTTTCCTACAACAACAGTTATCAAGAAAGTATTGGCATTGCTCCATTTGAAGCATTGTATGGAAGAAAATGTCGTTCTCCAGTATGCTGGGATGAGGTGGGTGAAGCAACGTTGTTGGGACCAGAGTTGGTACGTATGACTACAGAAAAGATTCAAACGATCCGATAACGTATAAAAACCTCACAAGATCGACAAAAGAGTTATGCTGATCTTCATCGAAAGGACGTGGAATTTGATGTAGGAGATCATGTGTTCTTACGTGTTGCTCCAGCTACGTTCTCATTTCCTGAAGAGAACAGTGAAAGAAAGGGTGAGCTCAACTAGCCCAGTAAGAAATATTATGACTAAGATAATGCAGAATAAATTATCATTAGCCTTCAACAATGTTAAACTGATAAAATATAATAGACATCAAGTTTAACTGTAGCGGAACAAGCAATCCATTAAAAGAGTCAAGTAGAAAATAAACTCTACTATCTTTTATGATTTAAAATATTTTTCAACACTGTGATCGTTGGGACTCAGCTTAATAAAATAATCCACATCATCGAATCACCCCTACACTACGGCCAAGGATATTCGTGTATTCATTAATGGTCATGATCATGCCAACAACTGTCCATCAACGCACTACGGGCCAATGAGGACTTTTACCACATCATTTATAACATTACAGTCATGATTATACCGAATAATCCATGGTCATAATCATACCAAGTCTATCTATGCACTACAGGCCACAGATGACTTTCAACATTTTATAAACAGGAAGGCAATATTCCTTCTGTAAACAACGTTACCGAGCAAACGATGAATGATGGAATGTTTAGGAGCTTTTTGCAGTTCATGCAAAATCAGACGAGGGAGACTCGTGTGCAGAATATGGGTGGAAATGATAACAATGCGCGGTTTGTCACAGCTAAGCAGTTCAAAGAATTGGGACCACCGAAATTTAAGGGAAAGCCGGATCCGATCATGGCGGAAACGTGGGTGAAGCAAATTACCAAGATATTCGATGTCTTGGGATGCACGGAGGAACAGAAGGTTCCATTCGCCACCTTTATGTTCCGCGGTGAGGCAGACTACTGGTGGGAGTCTGTGAAGCGTACCCAGCCTGACGCACTCAACATGTCCAGGGAAACATTTCAAAAATTGTTCAATGACAAGTACTTTCCTGATAGTATTCGTCATATGAAGGAGGTGGAGTTTATCAGACTGGAACAAAACAACATGACGGTGTCCCAGTACGAGGCGAAGTTTGCAGAGTTATCCAGGTTTGCGCCTCATTTGGTCGAAAATGAGGAACGAATGACAAGGATGTTTTTGAGAGGTCTAAAACCCGAGATTCGGCAATATCTTATCTCTCATAAATTTTCTTTATATTCAGATGTTGTAAATAGGGCTCAATTATTAGAGCGAGATAATGAGTATGTGCAACCGAGGGACCACAACCAGGGTCATACCGGTGGCGGCAGTCATCGAAGCAATGAAAACTAGCAGGGAGAAAAACATTCGGACAAAAGCGGTAACCACTCTGGTGGTAATCGTGGTCGTGATAATAGAAGAAGCGAGTCGGGAGGATATTTCAAGAAGAGAAGGTACAACAATGATAATGTGAAGACGTCAGCACAAACATTAACTGTTTCTAGGGGAGGAGAACGACCACCGGTCGTATGTTACAAATGTGGGAAAGAAGGACATATCAGTCCAAACTGCCCACAACAATCTAAGGTATGTTATAACTGTGGAAAGGAGGGTCATATAGCTCGAGAGTGTTCTGTAGCAAAACCAAGTTCAGCGGGGATGGTGACTCCAAAAGCTATCCCGGATAAGTCAAAATTAGCGGTTCCTGGAAGAGCGTTTATCGTGACTGGCCAAAACGCAAGAAACCCGAACGAGGTGATCACAGGTAAGCTAATCTTGAATTCTTGCAAAGTTTATACTTTACTAGATACCGGTTCTACCCATTCTTTTATCTCTCCTGCTTGTGCTCAACGTTTAAACTTGACTTCGGAGAAATTGGACTTTAACTTACCTGTTGAAACTCCATTGGGTGAAACCTTCGTTACATCTACAGTTTATAAATCTTGCATGATCCAAGTTGGCACTATCACATTACCTGTTGATCTTATCTCTTTAAAGATACTTGCTTTTGATGTGATTTTAGGAATTGATTGGTTAACCACTCATCATGCTAAAATTGATTGTTTTCGTAAGGTTGTTAGTTTTCATATTCCTAACCAACCTGTCATACGAATTCAAACTACTAAACCACTAAAATCAGTCACTGTCATATCAAGCCACAAAGCTATTCGTTTATTGAAAAACGGATGTCAAGCTTTCTTAGCCCATGTTATGGATTTGAATAAAGACAAGTCAGATTTGAATAATATTTCTATTGCTAGAGAATTTCTCGATGTATTTCCTGAAGAACTTCCTGGTCTACCTCCAGAACGTGAAGTTGAATTCTTTATTGACCTTGAACCCGGTACAAAGCCCATTTCTAAAACTCCATATCGAATGGCTCCTATTGAACTTCAGGAGTTAAAAGTCCAACTACAAGAGTTGTTGGACATCGGTTTTATTCGTCCTAGTACATCTCCTTGGGGTGCTCCTGTTTTATTCGTAAAGAAGAAAGACGGGAGTATGCGACTTTGTATCGACTATCGAGAATTGAATCATGTCACTATCAAGAATAGGTATCCGCTACCTCGCATTGATGATCTGTTTGACCAGTTGCAAGGAGCACAATTCTTTTCAAAGATCGATCTTCGTTCTGGATATCATCAGCTGAAGATTAAAACTGAGGATATTCCAAAGACTGCCTTCAGAACTCGGTACGGGCATTATGAATTCTTAGTCATGTCTTTTGGATTGACTAATGATCCTGCTGCCTTCATGGATATGATGAACTGTGTATTCAAAGAATATTTGGATCAGTTCGTTGTTGTCTTTATTGATGACATCCTCATCTATTCCAAAAGCCGTGAAGATCGTGAGCGCCATTTGAAGCTGGTATTGCAAAGGCTTCGTGAAAATAAGCTATATGCCAAATTAAAAAAATGCGAGTTCTGGCTTGAGGAAGTAGCATTCCTTGGGCACGTGGTGTCAAAACATGGAGTATCTGTCGACCCGGCGATGATTGAAGCCATACAAAGTTGGGAGCAACCGAAGTCGGTAACCGAAGTATGTAGCTTTCTGGGCTTAGCTGGTTATTATCGGAGATTTGTGGAAGGATTTTCTCGAATCGCTACTCCGTTAACTCAGCTGACTCGGAAGGATACAAAATACGGTTGGAGCGAGGATTGTGAGAAAAGTTTTCAAGAACTCAAGATGAGACTTATTTCAGCACCTGTTCTGACAATACCATCTGGTTCGGATGGATTTATTATCTACTGCCATGCTTCAGGCAAAGGGTTAGGATGTGTTCTCATGCAACATGGGAAAGCCATAGCCTATGCCTCGCGACAACTCAAAAAATATGAGAGAAATTATCCTACTCATGATTTGGAGTTGGCAGCAGTCATTTTTGCGTTGAAGATCTGGAGACACTACCTGTATGGGGAGAAAGTGGAGATCTATACAGATCATAAAAGTCTCAAATATTTCTTCACCCAAAAGGAACTCAACATGCGGCAGTGACGTTGGCTCGAGCTGTTGAAAGATTACGATCATACCATGCAATATCATCCTGGAAAAGCAAACGTAGTAGCTGACGCATTGAGTAGAAGATCATATGCGGGTACGAGTGCAATGTTGTTAACACAAAGGCCCATTTTGTATGACTTGCAAAGGATGGAGATAGAGATGAAGGCTCCAAGTACCCACATAATGATATCAAATATACGAGTAGAACTGACTTTAATCGATAAAGTTAAAGCTGCTCAAGCTACGGACATGGAGCTAATGCATATGAAGAAGAAAGTGCAAGAAGGTGCTATTCCAGAAGCAAGAATCGATGAAGAAGGAATACTTCGAGTCAACTCCAGACTTTGTGTTCCTAATGATTTTGACTTGAAGCATAGAATAATGATGGAGGCGCACAACACACCGTTTGTAATCCATCCTGGGAGTACCAAAATGTATCACGATCTTCGACATACATTTTGGTGGAGCAATATGAAAAGAGAGATCGCGGAGTTTATCTCGAGATGTTTAACTTGTCAACGTGTAAAAGCGGAGCATCAAGTACCAAAGGGTCCATTGCAATCACTTGAGATTCTGAAATGGAAGTGGGAACACATTACCATGGAATTCGTTACAGGTCTTCCCAAGGTTTCTCAAGGCATAGATGCGATTTGGCTTATTGTAGATAGATTAACCAAGTCTGCTCATTTCTTACCGATACGTGAGACTTATTCCCTTGAACGTCTTGCTAGTATGTACGTGAACGAGATTGTGAGATTGCATGGCATGCCAGTATCCATAGTTTCGAATCGTGACCCAAGATTCGCTTCACGATTTTGGGTTAGCTTGCAGAAAGCTATGGGCACATATTTAAGATTCAGTTCGGCATACCATCCTCAAACGGACGGACAATCAGAGAGGATTATTCAAACTCTTGAAGATCTATTAAGACATTGCGTCCTAGATCTCAAAGGGAGTTGGGATAAGTACTTACCATTGGTGGAATTCTCCTACAACAACAGTTATCAGGCGAGCATAGGTGTGGCTCCATTCGAGGCGTTGTATGGAAGAAAATGTCGTTCTCCAGTATGCTGGGATGAGGTGGGTGAAGCAACATTGTTGGGACCAGAGTTGGTACACATTACTATAGAGAAGATCAAAACGATTCGACAACGTATACAAACGGCACAGGATCGACAAAAGAGTTATGCGGATCTTCATCGGAAGGACGTTGAATTTAATATTGGGGATCATGTATTGTTACGTGTTGCACCATGGAAGGGAGTTACAAGATTTGGGAAGAGAGGAAAGCTCAATCCAAATTTTGTTGGTCCATTTGAGATTCTTGAGCGAATAGGAAATGTGGCATATAGTGTGACAACCCCAAAATTAGGTATACATCACCCATCTTGGGTCGTCAGATACATAGTACAAAATACAAATACAACTTACTAATACAACTGTCGTGTACAATACGACAAAACATAAACTGTGAGTTTGAATACAAATATTATCTTCTAGAGAGTATTCATACTCAAAAGGAGTCCTCATTACATTTATTAATACACTATTACATAGAATAGTGAGGACTACTAACTAATACTATCATTCGGACCATCACTCCTTTCCCCGACTTGCCCCAGCTACGTTCTCATTTCCTGAAGAGAACAGTGAAAGAAAGGGTGAGCTCAACTAGCCCAGTAAGAAATATTATGACTAAGATAATGCAGAATAAATTATCATTAGCCTTCAACAATGTTAAACTGATAAAATATAATAGACATCAAGTTTAACTGTAGCGGAACAAGCAATCCATTAAAAGAGTCAAGTAAAAAATAAACTCTATTATCTTTTATGATTTAAAATATTTTTCAACACTGTGATCGCTGGGACTCAGCTTAATAAAATAATCCACATCATCGAATCACCCCTGCACTACGGCCAAGGATATTCGTGTATTCATTAATGGTCATGATCATGCTAACAACTGTCCATCAACGCACTACGGGCCAATGAGGACTTTTACCACATCATTTATAACATTACGGTCATGATTATACCGAATAATCCCTGATCATAATCATACCAAGTCTATCTATGCACTACAGGCCACAGATGACTTTCAATATTTTATAAACATGAGGATGATGACAATAATATAAGAATTCAATAAAACAAGTTCAAGACTTAATTTATCCAATAATTAACAACGTCCAAATTGTCAACATGATACTGCTTTGTGGAGTAAAATTCAAGAATACTTAGAAGAATATTTTCATGAAAAGATACTGGATGAACCGCAATTATCAAGGATATTCCACTAATTTCATGGAGTATAGAAGTCAAAACTTAACCAACTGAGTACAATAAAGAATGGAATAACAAAAGAAATCACCATGCACGCGATAGACCGCACAGACAGGTTATTCCAACAGAATAATAACTAATGGAACCAGGTCCGGCGTAAACGCACAGACAGGATATTCCGACAGAATAATAAATAATGGAACCAGGTCCGGTGTAAAACACACAGACAGGATGTTCCAACAGAATAATAATAAAAACGGAACTAGGTCCGGTGTAAAACACACAGACAGGATGTTCTAACAGAATATTAATAAAAACGGAACCAGGTCCGGTGTAAAACACACAGACAGGATGTTCCAACAGAATAATAATAAAAACGGAACCAGGTCCGGTGTAAAACACACAGACAGGATGTTCCAACAGAATAATAGAAGAATGTCACCAAGTATAGGGTAGACCGCGTATACAGGTTATTCCAACAGAATAATAAGAAATGGAATAACAACAGTTCTCTACATGAATAAGAAAGAATAACACCCCTTACCGTTTTAAAGAAGAGCTGAAGTAAGGAAGTAGTTAAGTAGTAGAATACTCTTCTTCTCTCTCTCTATGGTTTCTCTCTATAGCTTCTCTCTCTAGAGTTCAGTGAATTCGTAAGAAATAATGAAGGAATGAGCTACTATTTATAGAAAAATAGAATGCATAGTAACTAATCCATGAACGGTCCAGATTGATTACTTTAATCTGACGGTCCATATTTAAAGAAAAATCTTTTAAATAAAATATAATATATTCTATTTATAGAATACCTTTAATAAAGTATTCTGTTTTATATAAAAAGATGTTTCTGTTTTATTACGTTAATAATACGAATAAAACAAAACGTCATTATCGCTAAATAATTCATATTATTAACTGACAATAATTGAATCAAACTGAGTGACTTCTCACATAAGCATTAATAATCAATACCGTGTGCTACTATGCAACCACACGTATTACTGTACTTTTACTACCGAGTAGTTCAACAGTATCAATGGTAAAACTTCCGCCGTTATTTTTAATAAAATATTTTTGTCGTTTTCTCTATCCGACAATAATTCCATTGTGGGGTCCACCAATTATTGTGCCGTTGTACGAATATTCCCTGTTAAAACGAATATTCCCCGACCAATCGAATATTATATAACAACTTGCATACTTTGCAAAATTTATAAATATTACCCACAAATATAACATTATATCAAATTAACTCCATAATATTCAAAAATGATATTTATAGAAAATTTATCTTTATTTATAAAAGTTGGGGTCTTACATATAGACTCGCATTACCTCCAAGCATGTCTCGTGTTCATAATGTTTTTCACATATCTATGCTTCGTAAATATGTTAAAGACCCGAACCACATTATTGAGTTAGAACCAGAAGAGACAGTTGAAGATTTAACGTACGAGGAGGTACCTGTTAAGATCTTGGATAGAAAAGAGCATGTCCTACGCACGAAGGTTATACCACAAGTTAAGGTTTTGTGGAGAAACCATGCTATTGAAGAAATGACCTGGGAGTTGGAATCAGAAATGAAAGCGAGGTATCCTAGCTGAACTTGTTTTCGGTAAGCGACAAAATCGAGCTAAACGACCTTCTCTTCCATAATTATAACATGCTTTAGACAGCATCGCACAGTTTGGACTGATGTGTCCCGTCCCTCGGCATTTGAAGCATATGGTAGGTGGTCGTTCTCCTTCCTTAACAACGGGTGTCGGTGCTGACGTCTTTCCATCATTGTTGAATCTCCTCTTCTTGAAATGTCCATTCTTATTGTTTTGGCCCTGATTACCACAGAAGTGGTTACCATTTCTGGCCTGTTGATTCCCTCCACGCTTGTTGTCACCGCTTCGATGACTGCTCTCACTAGTATTATCGTTTTGCCTTCTGCTCTCTTTTGGTTGCGTTGACTCGTTATCGCGCTCCACTAACTGAGCCCTATTCACAACATCTGAATACAAACACAATTTATGAGAAATAAGATGCTGACGTATCTCAGGTTTCAAACCTCGCAAAAACATTCGCGTCATTCGCTCTTCATTATCCACCAAGTGGGACGCAAACCGGGACAACTCAGCAAATTTAGCCTCATACTGCGACACAGTCATATTATTCTGCTCCAATTTGATGAACTCCACCTCATTCATGTAACGAACACTTTCGGGAAAGTATTTGTCATTGAACAGCTCTTGGAACTTCTCCCAAGACATCTTCAGTGCGGCAGGTTGAGTACGCTTAATCGATTCCCACCAGTAATCTGCCTCTCCTCGCAACATAAAGGCGGCAAAGGGAACCTTTTGCTCCTCGGAGCATCCCAAGACATCAAATATCTTGGTAATCTGCTTTATCCATGTTTCTGCTATAAGTGGTTTTGGCTCTCCCTTAAACTCTGGTGGTCCCAGCTCCTTGAACTGTTTAGCGGTGACCGTCCGAGAGTTTTCAGTGTTTCCACCTATATTTTGGACAGGAGCCGCTCTCGCCTGATGTTGCATGAACTGCATAAAGTTTCTGAACATTCCATCATTCATCATCTGGTCAGTGTTGTTGTTTGCATGAGGATTGTCACCTTCCTGATGCACATAATCCTGATTATTGATATGTGGTGAATCAACAGTCGCCTGTGCTCCATTGCTATTCTCAACATTCTCAGATGCCATTTTCAGATACTGCCATAAAATAAAAGTTAATTGATATGTCATATATTATCCTTATATTATGACCGACCAATTAAATACCATGCAAATAAACTTAGATAGGTCATACTAGCGAAGGAATTCTCCGTCTCTCCCCTCCTAGTTCTATTCTCACATCTTAGCCAGGGATCATATCCCTAAGCTCTGATACCAACTGTGACGCCCCCAAAATTAGTTATACATCACCCATCTTGGGTCGTCAGATACATAGTACAGAATACAAATACAACTTACTAATACAACTGTCATGTACAATACGACAAAACATAAACTGTGAGTTTGAATACAAATATTATCTTCTAGAGAGTATTCATACTCAAAAGGAGTCCTCATTACATTTATTAATACACTATTACATAGAATAGTGAGGACTACTAACTAATACTATCATTCGGACCATCACTCCGTTCCCCGACTTGCCCCAGCTACGTTCTCATTTCCTGAAGAGAACAGTGAAAGAAAGGGTGAGCTCAACTAGCCCAGTAAGAAATATTATGACTAAGATAATGCAGAATAAATTATCATTAGCCTTCAACAATGTTAAACTGATAAAATATAATAGACATCAAGTTTAACTGTAGCGGAACAAGCAATCCATTAAAAGAGTCAAGTAGAAAATAAACTCTATTATCTTTTATGATTTAAAATATTTTTCAACACTGTGATCGCTGGGACTCAGCTTAATAAAATAATCCACATCATCGAATCACCCCTGCACTACGGCCAAGGATATTCGTGTATTCATTAATGGTCATGATCATGCTAACAACTGTCCATCAACGCACTACGGGCCAATGAGGACTTTTACCACATCATTTATAACATTACGGTCATGATTATACCGAATAATCCCTGATCATAATCATACCAAGTCTATCTATGCACTACAGGCCACAGATGACTTTCAATATTTTATAAACATGAGGATGATGACAATAATATAAGAATTCAATAAAACAAGTTCAAGACTTAATTTATCCAATAATTAACAACGTCCAAATTGTCAACATGATACTGCTTTGTGGAGTAAAATTCAAGAATACTTAGAAGAATATTTACATGAAAAGATACTGGATGAACCGCAATTATCAAGGATATTCCACTAATTTCATAGAGTATAGAAGTCAAAACTTAACCAACTGAGTACAATAAAGAATGGAATAACAAAAGAAATCACCATGCACGCGATAGACCGCACAGACAGGTTATTCCAACAGAATAATAACTAATGGAACCAGGTCCGGCGTAAACGCACAGACAGGATATTCCGACAGAATAATAAATAATGGAACCAGGTCCGGTGTAAAACACACAGACAGGATGTTCCAACAGAATAATAATAAAAACGGAACTAGGTCCGGTGTAAAACACACAGACAGGATGTTCTAACAGAATATTAATAAAAACGGAACCAGGTCCGGTGTAAAACACACAGACAGGATGTTCCAACAGAATAATAATAAAAACGGAACCAGGTCCGGTGTAAAACACACAGACAGGATGTTCCAACAGAATAATAGAAGAATGTCACCAAGTATAGGGTAGACCGCGTATACAGGTTATTCCAACAGAATAATAAGAAATGGAATAACAACAGTTCTCTACATGAATAAGAAAGAATAACACCCCTTACCGTTTTAAAGAAGAGCTGAAGTAAGGAAGTAGTTAAGTAGTAGAATACTCTTCTTCTCTCTCTCTATGGTTTCTCTCTATAGCTTCTCTCTCTAGAGTTCAGTGAATTCGTAAGAAATAATGAAGGAATGAGCTACTATTTATAGAAAAATAGAATGCATAGTAACTAATCCATGAACGGTCCAGATTGATTACTTTAATCTGACGGTCCATATTTAAAGAAAAATCTTTTAAATAAAATATAATATATTCTATTTATAGAATACCTTTAATAAAGTATTCTGTTTTATATAAAAAGATGTTTCTGTTTTATTACGTTAATAATACGAATAAAACAAAACGTCATTATCGCTAAATAATTCATATTATTAACTGACAATAATTGAATCAAACTGAGTGACTTCTCACATAATCATTAATAATCAATACCGTGTGCTACTATGCAACCACACGTATTACTGTACTTTTACTACCGAGTAGTTCAACAGTATCAATGGTAAAACTTCCGCCGTTATTTTTAATAAAATATTTTTGTCGTTTTCTCTATCCGACAATAATTCCATTGTGGGGTCCACCAATTATTGTGCCGTTGTACGAATATTCCCTGTTAAAACGAATATTCCCCGACCAATCGAATATTATATAACAACTTGCATACTTTGCAAAATTTATAAATATTACCCACAACTATAACATTATATCAAATTAACTCCATAATATTCAAAAATGATATTTATAGAAAATTTATCTTTATTTATAAAAGTTGGGGTCTTACATATAGACTCGCATTACCTCCAAGCATGTCTCGTGTTCATAATATTTTTCACATATCTATGCTTCGTAAATATGTTAAAGACCCGAACCACATTATTGAGTTAGAACCAGAAGAGACAGTTGAAGATTTAACGTACGAGGAGGTACCTGTTAAGATCTTGGATAGGAAAGAGCATGTCCTACGCACGAAGGTTATACCACAAGTTAAGGTTTTGTGGAGAAACCATGCTATTGAAGAAATGACCTGGGAGTTGGAATCAGAAATGAAAGCGAGGTATCCTAGCTGAACTTGTTTTCGGTAAACGACAAAATCGAGCTAAACGACCTTCTCTTCCATAATTATAACATGCTTTAGACAGCATCGCACAGTTTGGACTGATGTGTCCCGCCCCTCGGCATTTGAAGCATATGGTAGGTGGTCGTTCTCCTTCCTTAACAACGGGTGTCGGTGCTGACGTCTTTCCATCATTGTTGAATCTCCTCTTCTTGAAATGTCCATTCTTATTGTTTTGGCCCTGATTACCACAGAAGTGGTTACCATTTCTGGCCTGTTGATTCCCTCCACGCTTGTTGTCACCGCTTCGATGACTGCTCTCACTAGTATTATCGTTTTGCCTTCTGCTCTCTTTTGGTTGCGTTGACTCGTTATCGCGCTCCACTAACTGAGCCCTATTCACAACATCTGAATACAAACACAATTTATGAGAAATAAGATGCTGACGTATCTCAGGTTTCAAACCTCGCAAAAACATTCGCGTCATTCGCTCTTCATTATCCACCAAGTGGGACGCAAACCGGGACAACTCAGCAAATTTAGCCTCATACTGCGACACAGTCATATTATTCTGCTCCAATTTGATGAACTCCACCTCATTCATGTAACGAACACTTTCGGGAAAGTATTTGTCATTGAACAGCTCTTGGAACTTCTCCCAAGACATCTTCAGTGCGGCAGGTTGAGTACGCTTAATCGATTCCCACCAGTAATCTGCCTCTCCTCGCAACATAAAGGCGGCAAAGGGAACCTTTTGCTCCTCGGAGCATCCCAAGACATCAAATATCTTGGTAATCTGCTTTATCCATGTTTCTGCTATAAGTGGTTTTGGCTCTCCCTTAAACTCTGGTGGTCCCAGCTCCTTGAACTGTTTAGCGGTGACCGTCCGAGAGTTTTCAGTGTTTCCACCTATATTTTGGACAGGAGCCGCTCTCGCCTGATGTTGCATGAACTGCAAAAAGTTTCTGAACATTCCATCATTCATCATCTGGTCAGTGTTGTTGTTTGCATGAGGATTGTCACCTTCCTGATGCACATAATCCTGATTATTGATATGTGGTGAATCAACAGTCGCCTGTGCTCCATTGCTATTCTCAACATTCTCAGATGCCATTTTCAGATACTGCCATAAAATAAAAGTTAATTGATATGTCATATATTATCCTTATATTATGACCGACCAATTAAATACCATGCAAATAAACTTAGATAGGTCATACTAGCGAAGGAATTCTCCGTCTCTCCCCTCCTAGTTCTATTCTCACATCTTAGCCAGGGATCATATCCCTAAGCTCTGATACCAACTGTGACGCCCCCAAAATTAGTTATACATCACCCATCTTGGGTCGTCAGATACATAGTACAGAATACAAATACAACTTACTAATACAACTGTCATGTACAATACGACAAAACATAAACTGTGAGTTTGAATACAAATATTATCTTCTAGAGAGTATTCATACTCAAAAGGAGTCCTCATTACATTTATTAATACACTATTACATAGAATAGTGAGGACTACTAACTAATACTATCATTCGGACCATCACTCCGTTCCCTGACTTGCCCCAGCTACGTTCTCATTTCCTGAAGAGAACAGTGAAAGAAAGGGTGAGCTCAACTAGCCCAGTAAGAAATATTATGACTAAGATAATGCAGAATAAATTATCATTAGCCTTCAACAATGTTAAACTGATAAAATATAATAGACATCAAGTTTAACTGTAGCGGAACAAGCAATCCATTAAAAGAGTCAAGTAGAAAATAAACTCTATTATCTTTTATGATTTAAAATATTTTTCAACACTGTGATCGCTGGGACTCAGCTTAATAAAATAATCCACATCATCGAATCACCCCTGCACTACGGCCAAGGATATTCGTGTATTCATTAATGGTCATGATCATGCTAACAACTGTCCATCAACGCACTACGGGCCAATGAGGACTTTTACCACATCATTTATAACATTACGGTCATGATTATACCGAATAATCCCTGGTCATAATCATACCAAGTCTATCTATGCACTACAGGCCACAGATGACTTTCAATATTTTATAAACATGAGGATGATGACAATAATATAAGAATTCAATAAAACAAGTTCAAGAATTAATTTATCCAATAATTAACAACGTCCAAATTGTCAACATGATACTGCTTTGTGGAGTAAAATTCAAGAATACTTAGAAGAATATTTTCATGAAAAGATACTGGATGAACCGCAATTATCAAGGATATTCCACTAATTTCATGGAGTATAGAAGTCAAAACTTAACCAACTGAGTACAATAAAGAATGGAATAACAAAAGAAATCACCATGCACGCGATAGACCGCACAGACAGGTTATTCCAACAGAATAATAACTAATGGAACCAGGTCCGGCGTAAACGCACAGACAGGATATTCCGACAGAATAATAAATAATGGAACCAGGTCCGGTGTAAAACACACAGACAGGATGTTCCAACAGAATAATAATAAAAACGGAACTAGGTCCGGTGTAAAACACACAGACAGGATGTTCTAACAGAATATTAATAAAAACGGAACCAGGTCCGGTGTAAAACACACAGACAGGATGTTCCAACAGAATAATAATAAAAACGGAACCAGGTCCGGTGTAAAACACACAGACAGGATGTTCCAACAGAATAATAGAAGAATGTCACCAAGTATAGGGTAGACCGCGTATACAGGTTATTCCAACAGAATAATAAGAAATGGAATAACAACAGTTCTCTACATGAATAAGAAAGAATAACACCCCTTACCGTTTTAAAGAAGAGCTGAAGTAAGGAAGTAGTTAAGTAGTAGAATACTCTTCTTCTCTCTCTCTATGGTTTCTCTCTATAGCTTCTCTCTCTAGAGTTCAGTGAATTCGTAAGAAATAATGAAGGAATGAGCTACTATTTATAGAAAAATAGAATGCATAGTAACTAATCCATGAACGGTCCAGATTGATTACTTTAATCTGACGGTCCATATTTAAAGAAAAATCTTTTAAATAAAATATAATATATTCTATTTATAGAATACCTTTAATAAAGTATTCTGTTTTATATAAAAAGATGTTTCTGTTTTATTACGTTAATAATACGAATAAAACAAAACGTCATTATCGCTAAATAATTCATATTATTAACTGACAATAATTGAATCAAACTGAGTGACTTCTCACATAAGCATTAATAATCAATACCGTGTGCTACTATGCAACCACACGTATTACTGTACTTTTACTACCGAGTAGTTCAACAGTATCAATGGTAAAACTTCCGCCGTTATTTTTAATAAAATATTTTTGTCGTTTTCTCTATCCGACAATAATTCCATTGTGGGGTCCACCAATTATTGTGCCGTTGTACGAATATTCCCTGTTCAAACGAATATTCCCCGACCAATCGAATATTATATAACAACTTGCATACTTTGCAAAATTTATAAATATTACCCACAACTATAACATTATATCAAATTAACTCCATAATATTCAAAAATGATATTTATAGAAAATTTATCTTTATTTATAAAAGTGGGGGTCTTACATATAGACTCGCATTACCTCCAAGCATGTCTCGTGTTCATAATATTTTTCACATATCTATGCTTCGTAAATATGTTAAAGACCCGAACCACATTATTGAGTTAGAACCAGAAGAGACAGTTGAAGATTTAACGTACGAGGAGGTACCTGTTAAGATCTTGGATAGGAAAGAGCATGTCCTACGCACGAAGGTTATACCACAAGTTAAGGTTTTGTGGAGAAACCATGCTATTGAAGAAATGACCTGGGAGTTGGAATCAGAAATGAAAGCGAGGTATCCTAGCTGAACTTGTTTTCGGTAAACGACAAAATCGAGCTAAACGACCTTCTCTTCCATAATTATAACATGCTTTAGACAGCATCGCACAGTTTGGACTGATGTGTCCCGCCCCTCGGCATTTGAAGCATATGGTAGGTGGTCGTTCTCCTTCCTTAATAACGGGTGTCGGTGCTGACGTCTTTCCATCATTGTTGAATCTCCTCTTCTTGAAATGTCCATTCTTATTGTTTTGGCCCTGATTACCACAGAAGTGGTTACCATTTCTGGCCTGTTGATTCCCTCCACGCTTGTTGTCACCGCTTCGATGACTGCTCTCACTAGTATTATCGTTTTGCCTTCTGCTCTCTTTTGGTTGCGTTGACTCGTTATCGCGCTCCACTAACTGAGCCCTATTCACAACATCTGAATACAAACACAATTTATGAGAAATAAGATGCTGACGTATCTCAGGTTTCAAACCTCGCAAAAACATTCGCGTCATTCGCTCTTCATTATCCACCAAGTGGGACGCAAACCGGGACAACTCAGCAAATTTAGCCTCATACTGCGACACAGTCATATTATTCTGCTCCAATTTGATGAACTCCACCTCATTCATGTAACGAACACTTTCGGGAAAGTATTTGTCATTGAACAGCTCTTGGAACTTCTCCCAAGACATCTTCAGTGCGGCAGGTTGAGTACGCTTAATCGATTCCCACCAGTAATCTGCCTCTCCTCGCAACATAAAGGCGGCAAAGGGAACCTTTTGCTCCTCGGAGCATCCCAAGACATCAAATATCTTGGTAATCTGCTTTATCCATGTTTCTGCTATAAGTGGTTTTGGCTCTCCCTTAAACTCTGGTGGTCCCAGCTCCTTGAACTGTTTAGCGGTGACCGTCCGAGAGTTTTCAGTGTTTCCACCTATATTTTGGACAGGAGCCGCTCTCGCCTGATGTTGCATGAACTGCATAAAGTTTCTGAACATTCCATCATTCATCATCTGGTCAGTGTTGTTGTTTGCATGAGGATTGTCACCTTCCTGATGCACATAATCCTGATTATTGATATGTGGTGAATCAACAGTCGCCTGTGCTCCATTGCTATTCTCAACATTCTCAGATGCCATTTTCAGATACTGCCATAAAATAAAAGTTAATTGATATGTCATATATTATCCTTATATTATGACCGACCAATTAAATACCATGCAAATAAACTTAGATAGGTCATACTAGCGAAGGAATTCTCCGTCTCTCCCCTCCTAGTTCTATTCTCACATCTTAGCCAGGGATCATATCCCTAAGCTCTGATACCAACTGTGACGCCCCCAAAATTAGTTATACATCACCCATCTTGGGTCGTCAGATACATAGTACAGAATACAAATACAACTTACTAATACAACTGTCATGTACAATACGACAAAACATAAACTGTGAGTTTGAATACAAATATTATCTTCTAGAGAGTATTCATACTCAAAAGGAGTCCTCATTACATTTATTAATACACTATTACATAGAATAGTGAGGACTACTAACTAATACTATCATTCGGACCATCACTCCGTTCCCCGACTTGCCCCAGCTACGTTCTCATTTCCTGAAGAGAACAGTGAAAGAAAGGGTGAGCTCAACTAGCCCAGTAAGAAATATTATGACTAAGATAATGCAGAATAAATTATCATTAGCCTTCAACAATGTTAAACTGATAAAATATAATAGACATCAAGTTTAACTGTAGCGGAACAAGCAATCCATTAAAAGAGTCAAGTAGAAAATAAACTCTATTATCTTTTATGATTTAAAATATTTTTCAACACTGTGATCGCTGGGACTCAGCTTAATAAAATAATCCACATCATCGAATCACCCCTGCACTACGGCCAAGGATATTCGTGTATTCATTAATGGTCATGATCATGCTAACAACTGTCCATCAACGCACTACGGGCCAATGAGGACTTTTACCACATCATTTATAACATTACGGTCATGATTATACCGAATAATCCCTGATCATAATCATACCAAGTCTATCTATGCACTACAGGCCACAGATGACTTTCAATATTTTATAAACATGAGGATGATGACAATAATATAAGAATTCAATAAAACAAGTTCAAGACTTAATTTATCCAATAATTAACAACGTCCAAATTGTCAACATGATACTGTTTTGTGGAGTAAAATTCAAGAATACTTAGAAGAATATTTTCATGAAAAGATACTGGATGAACCACAATTATCAAGGATATTCCACTAATTTCATAGAGTATAGAAGTCAAAACTTAACCAACTGAGTACAATAAAGAATGGAATAACAAAAGAAATCACCATGCACGCGATAGACCGCACAGACAGGTTATTCCAACAGAATAATAACTAATGGAACCAGGTCCGGCGTAAACGCACAGACAGGATATTCCGACAGAATAATAAATAATGGAACCAGGTCCGGTGTAAAACACACAGACAGGATGTTCCAACAGAATAATAATAAAAACGGAACTAGGTCCGGTGTAAAACACACAGACAGGATGTTCTAACAGAATAATAGAAGAATATCACCAAGTATAGGGTAGACCGCGTCTACAGGTTATTCCAACAGAATAATAAGAAATGGAATAACAACAGTTCTCTTCATGAATAAGAAAGAATAACACCCCTTACCGTTTTAAAGAAGAGCTGAAATAAGGAAGTAGTTAAGTAGCAGAATACTCTTCTTCTCTCTCTATAGTTTCTCTCTATAATTTCTCTCTCTAGAGTTCTGTGAATTCGTAAGAAATAATGACGGAATGAACTGCTATTTATAGAAAAATAGAATGCATAGTAACTAATCCATGAACGGTCCAGATTGATTACTTTAATCTGACGGTCCATATTTAAAGAAAAATCTTTTAAATAAAATATAATATATTCTATTTATAGAATAACTTTAATAAAGTATTCTGTTTTATATAAAAAGATGTTACTGTTTTATTACGTTAATAATATGAATAAAATAAAATGTCATTATCGCTAAATAATTCATATTATTAACTGACAATAATTGAATCAAACTGAGTGACTTCTCACATAAGCATTAATAATCAATACCGTGTGCTACTATGCAACCACACGTATTACTGTACTTTTACTATCGAGTAGTTCAACAGTATCAATAGTAAAACTTCCGTCGTTATTTTTAATAAAATATTTTTGTCGTTTTCTCAATCCGACAATAATTTCGTTGTGGGGTCCACCAATGATTGTGCCGTTGTACGAATATTTCCTGTTAAAATAAATATTTTCCGACCAATTGAATATTATATAACAACCTGCGTACTTTGCAAAATTTTTAAATATTACCCACAACTATAACATTATATCAAATTAACTCCATAATATTCAAAAATGATATTTATAGAAAATTTATCTTTATTTATAAAAGTTGGGGTCTTACATATATATATATATATGAGATTCCATCCACAGCAACCGTTTGTTGGGAGCAACCCATTTTTGGCCAGCCGCTACAACCTGTACCGGCCCTTAACAAATTTTTATTTTTTTTATAAGCCGATACATGTTGTAGCGGCTGGCAAAAAATGGGTTGCTCCCAACAACCGGTTGCTATGGATGAAATCGCTATATATATATATATATATATATATATATATATATATATATATATATATATATATATAAAATCAGTAATTCATATATATAGTATATACACGATTTATATTTGATTTCGAGTAGAGAAAAATTAGAAGTTGTTCATGGGTCATTACACTATTTCAAGTGTTGATTAGTTGGGTGAAGAGCCGTTGAATCCTGGAGTAGGAATTCGTCAGTGACTTTAGCACCGAGAAAAAAAAATTCTCTGAGGAGCGAAATTTCTACTTAAGGACAGTGCACTGCACGCCTCTGCTCAACATAATTTACTCTACATCGATAAGTTTTATTTCTGCCTTTCTTTTATTTTATATTTAAATCCTATATTTTATTCGTATTTTTCCAACACCTTCTCCCTATAATATTATCATTGTATATAATCTTATATTTTTCACGAATAGAATATTAAATTTTCTAGTCTCAAGTGAATTAATTGCAAATGAAGATAATGCAATATGTAGTATTGTACTGTTAGAAAAGGTGATTCCCTCATGATGAGGGAACCTACTCGCCCGCCTCCTTTTTCCTCCTCCTTTTTCCCGTGACTTCCTTTTCTCCTTTATTCACTCTTCGTGTTCCCTCCCTTCTTGTCCTCCTCCTTCTCTCATTTCCTATATAAAGGTAATGCAGAATGAAGAAAAAAATAAGGAATTCTATTTGAAAATTCTCTGAAGGTTTCTCCATCTTTCTCTTTTGCTTCTCTCTAAATATTATTAGAGTAATTATAAGAGTATATTTTATACACTTCGCTAAAGTTTTATAATACGTTATCAGCACGAAGCTCTAACCAACTGAGACGCTAAAATTAAATTCTTGCAATTTATTATTATATTACCGTTTTGGCTATACCACCAATAATATAATTTTATTCTTATAATTGCCATTAAATTCTGTTATTTACAATGGTACCATCTATCCTTATTAATCTTACAAGACTTGGTGGGAACCTTTTTATTTATTATTCTGTATTTAATATTATGTCGGAATATCCTGTCGGTGTGAATTTCACCAGACCTGGTTCCATTATTTATTATTCCGCATTTAATATTCTGTCGGAATATCATGTCGGTGTGAATTTCACCTGACCTGGTTCTATTATTTATTATTCAGCATTTATTATTATGTTGGGAATAACCGGTCTATGCGGTCGGTCTATCGCATGCATGGTGAAATTCTTCTGTTATTCTATTATTTATTATTCTGTTGGAATAATCTGTCTATGCGAACTACCGCATGTCAGGTGAAGATCCATTTGCATTATGCTAATAATATAAATATAAGAATATTTATATTTGCATTTTATCACCACTTGAGACCGTGACGTAGTTTATTTTTCATATTTCATATATGCAATTATTTATTGTTTTAATAAATAATAAAATTATGTTTTAACTCAGAATAGATGGCAAACTTGACAAAAATAGATTTTTCTATTTTGAAAATCTCTGGAGACAATTATTTGGCTTGGACACTTAATGCAGAATTGTACCTTAGTGCAAATGAGTTTGAAAAGACCATTGAATCAGGAAATATAGCTACTTCGGCACAAAATACAAAAGCCATAATTTTTCTTCGTCACCATACTGATGAAGGATTAAAGACTGAGTATTTAACAGTCAAAGATCCTTTATCTTTATGGACACAACTTATGGAAAGATTTGACCACCAAAAATTGGTTGTTCTCCCTAATGCCAAATTTGAATGGCTTAATTTAAGGCTACAAGATTACAAATCAATTACGGAATATAGTTCCAATGTTTATAGAATAACCTCTACTTTGGCTTTATGCGGAGATCCAGTTTCTGAATCCCAAATGTTAGAGAAAACGTTCTCAACTTTTCATCCCACCAACATGATTTTGTCACAACAATATAGACAGAGTAAGTTCACAAAATTTAGTGACTTATTGTCTATCCTCCTGGTTGCAGAAAAGAATAATGAATTGTTGTTGAAAAACCATCAAGTACGGCCAACGGGTGCTACCCCATTGCTGGATATTAACAGCACGTCATTCCAGCAGAATAAACGTGACAATAGATGGTCATATAATAAGAAGCCTTGGGGACGAAAGAATAAACGAGGTCATCGTAACAACAAAATCCAGAACCGCGACAATTCAATCCACCAGAAGTGGCAAGTGTCTGGGTCGGGTAAAAATTAAGAAAATGCAGCACCGATAAAGAACAAACCAGATGTTTGTTTTAGATGTGGGATGAAAGGGCATTGGTCGCGTACCTGTCGTACGCCGAGGCATCTGGCTAATTTATTCTAGGAGTCTCACAAGTACAAAGTAATGGAGGCAGAAACAAACTTTGTTAATCATCAATTAAATATTGTTGATGATTCACCAATGACCAACAATGAGGAAAATGTTGAAAGTATCTTTTGGGATATTGTTTAATTTCTTGTTTTAATTAAACATCCTGCATGTATAATATTATTAGTTTTCATTCTATATGTGATATGTGTTTCTCATGAATAAAATTATATTTGAAATGTAACTTTTCTTATTTATGTTTTTATATGTGTCAGACCATCTTTAATGGATATGGAGGATATATGTTTAGCAGACAGTGCAACAACTCATACAATCCTTCAAAGTGAGAAATATTTTTCACAACTAATCAAAGCTAAGGGAAATGTAGGAACTATCTCTGGCACATCAAATTTAATCGAGGGATTTGGAAAAGCTAGTTTCTTGCTACCAAATGAGACACAAGTTTTTATCAAAAATGCTCTATATTCTAGTAAATCAAGAAGAAATTTGCTTAGTTTTAAAGATATTCGACTAAATGGTTTTCACATTGAAACAACCAATGAGAATGATAATGAATATCTTCTCATTACTTCTACTATTTCTGGAAAAAAGAATATCTTAGAAAAACTTCATTCAATTTCTTCTGGATTATATACTATGAAAATTAGAGCAATTGAGTCTCATACTGTTATGATTCCAAAAATCATAGATCTCAAATCCTTTATGCTTTGGCATGAAAGACTCGGTCATCCTGGTACTTCTATAATGCGTCGTATTATTGAAAATTCTACTGGTCATCCTCTCAAAGATAAAAGGGTTTTTCCTAGTAGTGAATTTCCTTGTGCTGCGTGTTCTCGAGGAAAATTAATTATTCGACCATCACCAGTAAAAGTTTATAAAGAAGCCCCAAAATTCCTAGAGAGAATTCAAGGAGACATTTGTGGACCTATTCACCCATTGTCTGGCCCATTTCGATATTTCATGGTTTTAATAGATGCTTCAACTAGATAGTCTCATGTTTGTCTTTTCTCTTCTCAAAACTTTGCCTTCTCAAAACTTCTTGCTCAAATAATCAAGTTACGGGCTCAGTTCTCTGATCATCCAATCAAGTCAATTCGACTTGATAACGCATCTGAATTTTCATCAATGACTTTTAACGATTTTTGTATGACTATTGGAATTTCCATTGAGCATTCCGTTCCTCATATTCATACACAAAATGGTTTAGCTGAATCTTTAATAAAAAGACTTCAACTTATTGCATGACCATTAATGTTAAGGGCTAACTTACCTACCTCAGTTTGGGGTTATGCAATTCTTCATGCTGCAGCCATAATTCGAGTAAGACCAACGACTCTTCATAAATTTTCTCCTTTACAGTTAGTTCTTGGACAGATACCCAACATATCACACTTTCGAGTTTTTGGAAGTGCGGTATATGTTCCAATTGCACCTCCCAAAGAACTAAGATGGGAGCCCAACGAAGAATAGGTTTTTATGTTGGTTTTGATTCTCCTTCTATTATCAGATATCTTGAACCTTTAACTGGAGATGTTTTTACTACACGTTATGTAGATTGTCATTTTGATGAATATGTATTTCCAGCATTAGGAGGAGGGACAGTTTTAAATAAAAAAACCTCTGAAATATCATGGAATGCATCAGATTTAAATTCACTTGATCCTCGTACAGGACAATGTGGAATTGAAGTTCAAAGAATTATTCATTTACAAAATATTACAAATCAAATGCCAGATGCATTTAATGATGCTAGAAAAGTGATAAAGTCACATACACCTGCAGTGAATACTCCAGCAAGGATAGAAATGCCTATTAAAAAATCAATTCCTGGAGAATTGACGAATAAGGTAATAGAAGAATCTAAACCACGCCAGAAGCGTGGAAGACCGGTTGGTGCAAAAGACACTGTACCACGAAAATCAAAAGCAAATAAGGGAATCGCAGAAGAAATACTCGCTCCATAAGTAGCACTTATTCCAAGAGTGGAAGTAGCCCCAGAAAAGGTACAAATCGCTCCAGAAGCAGCACATATTCCAAGAGTGGGAATAGCCCCAGAAGAGGTTCAAAATCTCAGTGAAGGGATAAGAGATAAAGACCAAGAGATCTCAATAAATTATGTACATGATGAGAAAATATGGGATCGAAGCAAAGTCATGATTGATGACATATTTGCTTTCTCTATAGCATCAGATATTACTTTGATTCTTGACACGGATCCTGAACCACAAAACGTGGAAGAATGTCAGAAAAGAAAAGATTGGCCAAAATGGAAAGATGCTATTCAAACTGAGCTACAATCTCTATTGAAAAGAGAAGTATTTGGACCAGTAGTCCAAACACCGCTGGGTGTAATCCCGGTTAGAAATAAATGGTATTTGTACGAAAGCGAAATGAGAAAAATGAAATTGTGAGATACAAAGCCCGACTTGTAGCTCAAGGATTTTCACAAAAATATGGTATTGATTATCAGGATACATACTCTCTAGTAATGGATGGAGTTACTTTTCGCTTTCTGATAGGTATGACAACCATGGAAGGTTTGGAAACACGTCTGATGGATGTTGTAACTGCATACCTATATGGCTCACTTGACAGCGAGATTTATATGAGAATCCCTGAAGGATTGAAAATGGCTGAATCACAAAGGCCACGTCACATATATTCAATCAAGTTACAACGCTCGTTGTATGGGTTGAAACAGTCTGGTCGTATATGGTATAATCGACTTAGTGATTATTTAATAAAAGATGGATATATAAATGATCAAGTATGTCCATGTGTTTTTATTAAGAAATCGCAAAGTGAATTTTCCATCATTGCTGTATATGTGGATGATTTGAATCTTGTAGGTACTCCTGAAGAACTCACAAGAACTGCTACTTATTTAAAGGATGAATTTGAAATGAAAGATCTTGGAAAGACAAAATTCTGTTTGGGAATACAAGTGGAGCATTTAGCATCTGGAATTTTTGTTCATCAATCCACATATGCTGAAAAGATTCTCAGTCGTTTTTATATGGATAAAGGTCATCCTTTGACTACCCGATGGTTGTTCGATCTTTAGAAGTTGATAAAGATCCATTTCGGCCTCTAGAAAGTGGGGAAGAAGTTCTTGAACCTGAAGTTCCATACCTAAGTGCAATAGGTGCTCTTATGTATCTTGCAAACTATACACGACTTGATATTACTTTTGCTGTTAACTTGTTAGCAAGATACAGTTCTTCTCCTACTAAGAGACATTGGGATCAAACACATTTTGAGATACCTTCGTGGAAGTATTGATCTTGAGTTATTTTATCCAAGAAATTTAACGTCGCAATTGGTTTGGTATGCCGATGCAGGATATTTATCAGATCCACACAATGGAAGATCACAAACAGGTTATGTATTTACATATTATGGCACGGCTATCTCCTGGAAATTCACAAAGCAAACCATGACAGCTACATCTTCAAATCACTCAGAGATTCTCGCTATACATGAATCAAGCAGAGAGTGTGTTTGGTTGAGATCAATTATTCAGCATATTCAAAAATCATGTGGATTACCATCAATCAAAGACATTCCTACAATTTTGTATGAGGATAACGCTGCATGCATTGCTCAACTTAGAGGAGGATACATCAAGGGAGATAGAACAAAGCACATTTCACCTAAATTCTTCTTCACACATGAGCTACAAAAGAAGGGTGATATAGATGTGCATCAAATTCGATCATGTGATAATCTAGCTGACTTATTCACAAAGTCGCTACTAAATGCAACGTTTGCAAAACTTCAGAAAAAGATCGGAATGTGTTGACTGAAAGACTTATGACAACATTTCATCAAGAAGTAATGAATTTCTTTTGAGGGGAAGACTGTACTCTTTTTCCTTAGTCACGATTTTTATCCCAATGGGTTTTTCCTGACAAGGTTTTAGCGAGGCAGTCAAATTAAAAGATATTTATGTAAAAGATATGTACTCTTTTTTCCTTCGTTAAGTTTTTTTCACTGGGTTTTCTTAACAAGGTTTTTAATGAGACATAATCTTCTATCATAGGGAATCAGGAGAAGTGTTAGAAAAGGTGATTCCCTCATGATGAGGGAACCTACTCGCCCGCCTCCTTTTTCCTCCTCCTTTTTCCCGTGACTTCCTTTTCTCCTTTATTCCCTCTTCGTGTTCCCTCCCTTCTTGTCCTCCTCCTCCTCCTCTCATTTCCTATATAAAGGTAATGCAGAATGAAGAAAAAAATAAAGAATTCTATTTGAAAATTCTCTGAAGGTTTCTCCATCTTTCTCTTTTGCTTCTCTCTAAATATTATTAGAGTAATTATAAGAGTATATTTTATACACTTCGCTAAAGTTTTATAACATGTACAAACTTGTTGCATGCTTATATGTAACCAACTAATGATAAATTGATCACTTTATTTTTACTGCTTTTTGAAAGAATAAAAAAATACACCTAAAATTATAATAGTAATAAAAATATTTCTCTTTCTACAACATTTTTTCTTTCCTCTTTATTTACTATTTTTATCCTTGAGTGTCTCCGCTTTGGTTGCGAATTAAAATGTGCACATAGATATATTTTTTTCGAAATTAAAAGTGAGATTTTGATTTGTAATTCCGACAAAATTCTCAACGAAAATTTAAAATTAATCTATTCGGCTGAATTTTCGTCAAAAATAATTATGTCGGGAATTTGTAACTTCGACGAAATTCTCAACAGAATTAATTTTGAAATAATTATTTTCAACCGAATTTTTCACGGAATATTCCATTAGAAATAAGATAATTCCATCGAAAATAGTCATTTTTATTGTAGTGAGCTTTGGATTTGTTATAAGACTGACCTATCTAAATTTGCCATTTTAATTTTAATATCATGTTATCGTTAATAAACTAATAACTTATTAATTTAAAATTTGACAATTAAAAAAAATACATGTTTAATATATTGTAGAGTTTACAAATAAAAGAGGGTTAAAACTTGCAATGATTTCTTTATTTATTAATCACAAGTTTAATAACTCGTACAAAGCACATGTAAGCTTAAAAACGATTAATCTGCTAAATTTTATATATAACATTTTTGAATAACATTTTAATTGATCTCAAGTAAACCTAATAGTCCAAATTTGAGGATTTGATAACTTAAAAGTTTTTTTTTTTCTTTATTTTTTTATAATTTTACTTAATTCTTAGTGACAAACGGTACATTATATCTTTAATCAGTGGCAGATCTATGCCTGGGGCAGGGGGCAATTGACCCCACTGAATTTTCAAGAGACACAGGCCAAATATTTTAGTACAGTAGTTGTGACAACCCAAGAATTTAGATATTTATTAAAATCTTAAAATATTGAATTAAGGTTGAATAATAAACCTAGACAAAAAATAAGTATATGAATTTGACATTTTTGGGAAGGAATTTTATGAATTTAAAATTTTTGTAGTGAATTATTCAGGATTAAGGGTATAAGTGTATATGTTCTGTGTACATGGTTGTATATGTGTGCATTATGTGGATAAAGGTCAAGAGTTGACCAGATAAATTATATCAGTGCCAAACCCTAATATTATATTCGAACGTCAACTTTCAGTTAGAAAACCCTAATGACTGATAAGAAACCCTAGAAATCGGCTCTGAAAACTCTAATTTCAGTTTTGGGAATTCGAAACCCTAATTCGAAATATTAAAACCCTAAATTGGGATCTCGGAGACTTAAGTATATTGATTATTAGAGTAATTAGGGTAAAGTCTAATAAATTAGTTAGAAACCCTAATTTCAAAAATTTGAAACCCTAATTGTTTAGCTAGAAACCTTAATGAACAATTATGGGACCTAATTGCTAAATTAATAATTTTAATTAGGATATATTAATCCTAATTAGCAAGCTTGAATTATGATTAAGAAATCTTAATATAATTAAAAAATCATAATTATAATTTAGAAATATTAATTTTCTACTTTGGAAACCTAATTTGGAAATTCTAAAATTAATTTTTAAAACCTTAGGTTTAAACCCTAAGGGTCAAACCCTAAAGGTTATAGCAAATGTCATTTATGCCATTAAAATTGGAAGGAAAATGTCTTAAATCCCCTTTTGTCACATTTTTTAATATGTTGAGTGCAAATCTTGCCAAAATAAGAGTTGTTGACCAACTAAATTCTTCCATGTGCTCAATATATCAGCAATCTCAGCCACATTTCATCAGTCAAATACATTGAATCAAAAATCAAATTATAAAATTAAGTAAAGTAACTTACTTTACTTAATATACTTGTCAATACCCTTCTCTCTCTAAAATTTCGGAGTGAAGAGTGAGAGTGTGTAAAAAGTTAAGCTAAGATCATGTGTTAGCTATCCAAGAACAAACATCAAGGATCAGAATCAAGATCAAGGCTCAAAAAGGTATAAAAATCCTAAACTTAGAAATCTATGTGATTCATGTTATATGTTGTAATTTGTTGGTTAAAGTTGTGTATTAGGGTGTCATCGAGTGATTTGGATTGTAATAACTTAGATCCATATCATCTAGAGGCACGAAAATCAAGTTTTTAGAAATCGACTTTGAACCCTAAAATACTGTATGACATCCGAATGTCAGAGGTCCTAGATCCTTCTCTGTTTTTGTTTTGTGTTGTTTTATGTTAGAGATGTGTTCTATGTCATGTGGACTATGATCTGGAACTGGAAACAGGGTCAGATCATGTGTAGATTGAAAGATATATGCGGTCAAAGTGCGTTGACCGAGCACTTTGTAGGCGCTAGATCTGACAACTGTTAAGTGTTTGGGCCATGTTGTTGTTTGGAACTTGTAGCCTGTCAACACACTAAAGCCTTTAGAACAAACAAATCTTGCATTGGATCAAAGATATAGGTGGTCAAAGTAGGGTTGACCGACTGCCCGGATGAAGATTCTGGAAAACCTAGAATCTTCAAGAACATGTTTTCTGACATCACTTTGACCGGCTAAAATTTTGAGTTGGTGATATTTTTGGACTGACCTGATGTTATGTAGTTATACTCTGACATCAAGACTACAAGATAGAACCAATAGATTACACAAAGTATACCTAAACTGCAAACTATAAGGATTCAAAGTAGCCAAGTCGAACTGTTCTTCATTTCTGGGTAACCCAGAAATGAAAAATAGCTCTGACATCATATTGGGAAGCTTATAACTCTCTGATCGGTTGTATAATGGTCATGAAACTTGATTGTAGTTGTAGTGGTACATGAATACTGTCAAGTGTTTGGGCCATGTTGTTGTTTGGAACTTGTAGCCGGTCAACACACTAAAGCCTTTAGAACAAACAGATCTTGCATAGGATCAAAGATATAGGTGGTCAAAGTAGGGTTAACCGACTGCCCGGAAGAAGATTCTGGAAAACCTAGAATCTTCAAGAACATGTTTTCTGACATCACTTTGACCGGCTAAAATTTTGAGTTGGTGATATTTTTGGACTGACCTGATGTTATGTAGTTATACTCTGACATCAAGACTACAAGATAGAACCAATAGATTACACAAAGTATACCTAAACTGCAAACTATAAGGATTCAAAGTAGCCAAGTCGAACTGTTCTTCATTTCTAGGTAACCCAGAAATGAAAAATAGCTCTAACATCATATTGGGAAGCTTATAACTCTCTGATCGGTTGTATAATGGTCATGAAACTTGATTGTAATTGTAGTGTTACATGAATACTACAATAATAACACTTTAGACAAACCAGAAACTTAACGAGCATGGATCTATGGGTGGTCAAACCCCCTACCCTGCACACTGACATAAAGATCTGGGTTTAGGCTCAAGAACACGAAGAACACATTCAACGAGGGTTTTGTCGCCTATAACACCTTTAGCGACATTTAATTTCGAAAAATAAATTATTTTATTTATTAAATAGAGAAAATTAGTTTTTAATTATTAAAAATACATAATAAATTCTTAAAAATTATTTTAAAGCCTAAAAATAGGTTTTTAATTATTTTGAAGATATTTCATTAATATTTAATATTTTTGGAATATTAATAGTATTTAATTTATTTAATTATAATATTAAATAAACTATTTAAAAATAATTTTAATACATGAAAAATTATATTATGGTATAAGAAAATAATTTAAGTTATTTTTGATGACTTTTAATATTTTGTGATGAATTTCGTTAATAATTTATTATTAATGGTAATTAATTTATTTAATAAATAAATTATGGAAAAATAAAATTAATGCTTTAAAAATTATATAAAAATGATTTAAAGGTTATATAAATATTTTAAGTTATAAAATATAACTTTTGATATTTTGTCATGAAAAACATTAATATTTAATATTAATGACAATTATCGGATAATGAATTTAACTATTTAAAAATCATTTAAATATATTTTTATGATATTAAAAATACTTTGAGATATTATATATGTTATAATATTATGTCATGATTTTCATTAATATTTAATATTAAATAAATATTAATGATAATGAAATTATATGGTATTTAAATCAGATAAATACGGTATTAATGATTGAAAAATAATGATAAATAGTAATAATTATCTGAAAATTATTACGAGCTTATGAAAAATATTGTGACTGATTAATAAATTATCTAAGATAATTATGTAGCGTTTAGACCGAGTTTTATTGATTTTAGGCTCGATATTTATCCGACTAGGCCGTCGGATGTCATAATTTTGTTGGTTTCAACTCAGACTGAAATAGTTTGACTTGATACCGAGTCTTAGGTAGTTTGTGGACTGATAGGGTTATGTGTTATGTGTTTAGATTATTATATATAATAGTATTATATTGTGATGATATTATTCTAATGTTTGGAGATCGATATTATTTATTTTAGGTTTTCAGACAAAGCTAAAGAAGTTGCGTAACGAGAATCAACAGATCAGGCAAGTTTTCTTGAACTATTCTTTTAACTTACGGTTAATCATTGCTAATTTTCATGTCTAAGATTTATTGAATCGTACTCTGTACATATTGCACGTAATCATCAGGTATGAAAGGCTGATCACTTTCATTACCATTCGGTCCAGATATAATTGATATGTTCATGTTCAATGTTCGTTCTACTATGAAAATTTGTCATGCTAGTTCTCAATTATATTGTAGAATTGTAGCCATCTTATTATTCAATTTTTTCTATCATGATATATCCTTGATTTATTAAACTTAAACTTGCTGGGCAAACTTGTTGCTTACCCTTGCTATATCATGAAAAACATTGCAGATAAGTCAGATACAAGGAAAAGTTAAAGGCAAGTTTAGCTTGGGATTATATGTGCAGCTAAATTATAATAGTATAATATGATAATAACATTATATGTTAGATAGGATATTGATTCAGGTATATGTGAAGGTTCTCGACCTTGGGGAATAGTGTGTAATGTTTATTGTATAAATAATTTATTTTTATATATTCCGCAATAGATATAGAAATGATTGTACCAGATCCTTGGTGATTTGGGACCCGGATCTGGGGCTTTCACAGTAGTACTTTTAGGAGACCAGGCCACTTGAGGCCAAATTAATTTTTTTCATTTGAGGGTGTTAAATGAAATTATCATGTTTTAGACTAAAAACTACTAAAATTCCTAATAATCTAGAAGGGAAGATTAAATAGATTATTACAAATTTAAAAAATTATCTTAGGTGTTTTTGAATTTTTAGATAATTAATTTGCAGTGTTAGAAATTAATATGCAAGACAGTAAAAATTCAATCACACAATGCACAGAGATTTATTTGGTTCACACCATACATCTCAGGTATGTTGCTACGTCCAGTCTCAAGCTCCTCTCCAAGACTTGAGATCCTACTACTTCTTGTAATAAAAACTTCATCAACAGGTAGAGAAGCCTTTAAAAAGTTTTATAGACAAACTTCCAACCGTTTTAAACTAATGTATCTTGGACAGCAATCCCCCTGCTCTCTCCTCAAGCTTAGTTGTATCTTTTTTTTACTTCAGTTCTGTCCTATGATCTGGTCTTGAAACAACAGTCTCTTCCTCACCTCATAAGTACACTAGAGGCCTAACTCCCAGCTGACCTCTCTAAGACTCTGGTTTTGGTCGAAGAATTACTCGTTTTTCTCACAGGTACATAAAATAAACTAACTATACATTTTCCCTTTTTACAAAAGATTTTGATACAGATATGCTTCTAAAATAAGCATATAGCAAGTAAAGATTAAGTAAAAGTTTAATAATTTTTTTATGTGAAAAGTGCTTACATGTAAGCAGATATGAATTTCAAATCAGTTATAAAAGTCTGTGTAACTTTTAAATTTGTATAAATATGTTTCTTGATTAAGCAAATAGGTCGAGTTCAGTTTAGCTTAAAAGTGCTTCTGTATAAGCAGATATAAAGTTTAATAAAATTTTATAAAGAATTATGTATTCTTTATAATAAAGAATGTGTTTCTATGGATTTAATAAAATTATAATTTTAATTTCAGATTCTATCTGGCAAGTATTCTATGAATGAATTTATGTTCAAATACTTGTAATCAATCAATATAATGAATAAATTAGTTAAGCAAAAGTTATCAAGTATAATGAATAAATCAATTAAATAATACTTGATACAACAAATATATTTGTTTAACGTAGATAATATATAATAATATTTTATCTATTATGTTAATATTTACAAATAAAGCCACTTAAGACTTTGAGATCGTACGGTCAATTCCCTCACTTAAGAGGAATATCTTCGTAGTTTCGGTGTCTAAGTACTGACAAAATTTTTAGTTTCACAATTAATATTTATATAAATATTTTTGATAGATTACTTAGATTTTTAAATCTAGTTTAGATGATTCACTTTATAAGAGAAATATCTAGGGGTTGTTTTGAACTATCATGTAGATCTATATTAAGATATTTATATAAATAATATCAATAAAAGGCCACTTAGGATTTTGAGATTTTACGGCCAATTCTCTCACTTAAGAGGAATATCTTCGTAGTCTCGGTATCTAAGTACTGACTTTTTATTTGATAAATAGATGATATATATATATATATATATATATATATATATATATATATATATATATATATATATAATTGTGTATAATAATTTATATTCGTATATTTATAAATCTAAATAAGCAAGAGATAAATCAAATAACTTATCTGTGACAACGTAGATTTTAAGAAATAAAATGTAAATAAGAATTTAATAAATAAATTTTTTTTATTATAAGACATGATGGTTTTGAGTGTATAAATATATATAAGTTATATATATTTTTTCGTGATTTATGTGATGAGCAAGATATGTATATAAGTATGATTTATATATTTGGAAAGAAAGAATTAATCGTTAATTAATGCAACGATCGTGAATCGCGAGTAACTTGGTAGTTCGAGTTGATGTGTATTATTGAATAAAATGGATCTTATTAATATTATCCTATGTTGAGTGTTTAAAGGTTATATTATAACCTAGATTATGCGTATGCGATGATTATAAGTGTTGTTGCTTCATAGAAGCGAATAAAATGATTGCGGGAAATAAAGCTAAAACACTATTGAAGTGGTACAGTTCAAGCGAGCATTATTCATGTGGTCACTATTCATGCTAAAAATGATATTTATTGAATATGATGGAAATTATTATCTGAATAATTTATTTGGTGTAAATATGATTACCAAATATATATGGGTTACATGTACATTTAGGTGGATGAATATGGGAAGTAAATAGAATTTTATTAAATTGATTAAGGTCCGAGTATAGGGGAAAAAATATTCTGAATATGTGAAAAATTAAATTTCTAATTTAATTTCTTAATAAACCCAGTTTAAATCCAATTTGTAAAATTTGGTTAAATGGGTAGATAAATGGGAGGTAGATGAATGGTATATAATTATCAATATTTAGGGTAATTATCGGATATAATTGGAGAAGTGTTATTGGCTAAATAATTTAGCAGGAAATTAAGCATGCCTTGCCCAAAAAAAATTAAGCGTGATATTTATCAACCAATTGGAAGGGAGGGGAAAAAAATTGCAGGCTAACCAAACTTTTGGGTAGCCCATAATGTTCCGACCTTTATTTTTTCAGTAACACTCAATAACTGAAAGCAATGTTATTTATCTCATTCTTCATCAGTTTATATTCATTCTATCCCTCTTCAAGTGTAAGAAAGAAAACACAGAGAAAAAGCACGATGAGTTTTTAGTGAAATTGAGAGGAAGAGAGAGTATATTGAGTTGTTGTGATATTGGGAGAAAGCTTTGGAGATCATGGAAAAGAAGGAAGGGTTGATCAAGCATTTTGCATCACCTAACTAAAACTAAGGAAGATCCAAGAGGTAAGAAAAAGACCTTAAGGCTTGAAATCTTCTTTCCTTAAGTTTTTAGTTTGGGTTGTTTTGTTGTATGAGTTGGAAAAGAAATTCATTATACTAAGGTGATGACTATAAGGTGGAATCTGGGCTAGAATTATGTCTAAATTGTTACAAGGTTTGAGTTTTAAAATGTTTCAAAAGAATTGTTTTGTTAAAAATTTGATAATTAGTCTATATAATGAATAAGATAGTTCATATATAGGTAATATGTGATGATTCAATTGAATAAAAGTACTTATTATGCTTTTAATATGATGATAGAAGCTATATTGAGAGTTAGAGATCAAACTTTGGAAGTATGCAGAAAATAGACTAAGTCTTGGTCTGCAGCCGAAGTGGCGCGGTCGTGCCACTTTCCAGGTCAAAACTAGCGTGGCCGCGTTGGTTCTCAGAATTTGAAAATTTATTTCTTTGAACCTTGTATTTCTGGGCAGATTTAATGGGGTCATATATGCATGAAAACATGTCCGGTATGATACTCGAGAGAGGTATGCATAAACTGGGTTGCCAAGGTATGAATTGAATAAGTTTCCAATAAGAAATTAAAAGAAGTTTTTGAAAGTAAACTCATTTAGGTTGAAACTTTTCGATAAGGACTTCTCCTTATTGGCGCGCAATTAGGTGACCAAACTCCTTTCCGTGACAGAACTTTCTAGACATCGTCAATAATACAAATAATAATATGAATAATTTTGTCATCTCAATTATTGATTTAATAATATAAAATATTGTGCAGATGATATTGTGACAATAATTGAATCAATAATGTGAGATACTATGCAACAATTACTGTGGCAATAATTGAATAAAACTGAGTGACTTCTCACGTAAGCATCAATAATCAAAGATACTATACAGTACCATGTGCTACTGTGCAACCATGCGTATTACTGTACTTTTATCACCGGGTATTTCAACAGTTAACGTAAAAAATTTTGCCGTTATTTTTATAAAAAGTTGTTTCTGTTGTTTTCTAACTCCGACAGTAATTCTGTTGTGGGGTCCACTAATGATTGTGCCGTCGTACGAATATTCCCTGATAAAACGAATATTTCCCGACCAATCGAATATTTTATGACAACTTGATTACTTTGTAAAATTTGTAAATACTACCCATAACATTATATCAAATCCACACCTTATTAATCAAAATAACATTTAGAAAAAATTAATTTTTTATTCATAAAAGTTGGGGTCTTACAACCTCCCCTCCTTATGAAATTTCGTCCTCGAAATTGGGGTACGTACCTGGTATGTCGAAGAGGTGAGGATACCTTATTTTCATTTTAGATTCTAACTCTTGAGGTATAATCTTTGAGCGTAGAATATGTTCCTTCTTATCTAAGATTCTAACAGGTATCTCTTCATACATTAAATCTTCTACTATCTCGTCTAGTTCTAATTCAATAATGTGGTTTGGGTCGTCCTCATATTTACGTAACATCGATACGTGAAAAATATTATGAACACGCGACATGCTTAGCAGTAAGGCGAGTCTATAGGCCACAGTTCCTACTCGATCGAGGATTTTAAATGGACCAATAAATCGAAGGTTTGAGCTTTCTTCACATCGTCGATTCTCGCTTTTGGAATAACTACTTCTTACACCTTCTTCTTCATATTCATTAGCTCCAGGTCTGTAGCTTGAGCAGTTTTAACTTTATCGATTAAATTCGATTCTACTCTTATATTTAACATCATCACGTGGGTCATTAGAGTCTTTAACTCTATCTCCATCATTTGTAAATCATACGAAATAGGTCTTTGTGTTAACAACGACGCACTCGTAACCACATACGATCTTCTACTCAATGCGTCAGCTACCAAGTTCACTTTTCTAGAATGGTATTGAATGGTATGATCGTAATCTTTCAACAGCTCAAGCCAACATCTTTGGCGCATGTTACGTTCGTTCTAGGTGAAAAAATATTTAAGGGTTTTGTACCGGGTTTAAGATCAATACAAAATTCGATTTCATGCTCTAGGGGTAGGCCAGGAAGTTCTTCAGGGAATACGTCAGGAAATTTATTAACAATAGAAATATCATTCAAATCTGACGTATTTTTGTTTAAATACGTGACATGGGCTAAGAAAGCTTAACATCCGTTTTTCAATAAACGAATGGCTTTATGGCTTGATATGACAGTGATTGATTTTAGTTGTTTGGTTGCTTGAATTCGCATAATAGGTTGGTTAGGAATTTGAAAGCTAATAACCTTACAAAAATAATCAATTTTAGCATGATGACTAGTTAACCAATCAATCCCTAAAATCACATCAAATGTAAATATTTTCAAAGAGATAAGATCGACAGGTAATGTGAGGGTGCCGATTTGAATCAAACAAGATTTATAAATAGTGGATGTAATGAAGATTTCTCCCAACGGAGTTTCAACAGATAAATCAAATTCTAATTTCTCCGGAGTTAAATTTAAACGTTAAGCGCAAGTAGGAGAAATAAAAGAGTGGGTAGAATCGGTATCGAATAAGGTATAGACTTCGCAAGAGTTTATGATTAGCTTACCCGTGATAACTTCGTTCAGGTTCCTCGTCACGAAAAACGCTCTCTCTTAAACAACCGATTTTGACTTGTCTGGGACATCCTTTTGCGTCACCATCCCAGCTGGACTTGACTTCACTACATGAAAAAATCGAGCTGGGTGACCTTCTCTTCCGTAAATGAAACACGCTTTGGGTTACTGCGTACAGTTTGGATGGATGTGTCCCTGCTGTCCGCATTTGTAACATACGACCGGTGGTCGTTCTCCTTCCTTTAAAACTGGTGTTGGTGCTATTGCTGATGTCTTTCCGTCATTGTTGAATCTTTTCTTCTTAAAGTCGTTCCCACTTAGTTCACCTCTCCTATCATCTTGGACATGATTACCACTGAAGTGGTTACCATTTCTGGCTTGATAATTTCCTCCACGATGGTTATCATTGTTCCGATGGTCGTTGCCACCGGTACGATTATTATCGTGTTATTGGTCGTTGTCTTTTGGTTGGGCTGACTCATTATCGCGCTTCAATAACTGAGCCTTATTCACAACATCTGAATATAAACAAAGTTTGTGAAAAATGAGGTATTGACGTATTTTGGGTTTCAAACCACGCAGAAACATTCACGTCATTCGCTCCTCATTATCTACCAACTGGGATGCAAACCGGGATAACTCTGTAAACTTAGCCTCCGACTACGATACGGTCATATTGTTTTGCTCCAGCTTGATGAATTTCACCTCCTTCATGTGGCGAATACTTTCAGGAAAGTACTTGTCGTTGAATAATTCTTGGAACTTCTCCCAAGACATATTCAGTGCGGAAAGATGAGTACGTTTTACAGATTCCAACCAGTAATCTGCCTTTTCACACAACATAAAGGTGGCAAAGATAACCTTTTGCTCCTTGGAGCATCCCAAGATATCAAATATCTTGGTGATCTGCTTAATCCACGTCTCTGCCTTAAGTGGCTCTGGCTTTCCCAAAAATTTTGGTGGTCCCAGCTCCTTGAATTGCTTAGCGGTGACAAGCCGTGAGTTGCCATTGACTCACCTGCATTATGAACAGGAGCCTCTCTCGTTTGGTGTTGTATGAATTCTAAAAAGTTCCTAAACATACCATCGTTTGTTTTTTGGTCGGTATTGTTGTTTACACGAGGATTATTGCCTTCCTAATGCACATTATCCTGGTTATCGTTTGGCGGTGAATCAACGGTCTCATGTGCTCCATTGCTTATCTCAATATTTTCAGCTGTCATTTTCAAACACTGCCACCAAATAAGGGTTAATTGACATGCCACATATTATCCCTATATTTTGACCGACCAATTAAATAACAAAAAAGCTTAGGTAGGTCGTACTAGCGAAGAATTAACCCGTCTCTCCCCTCCTAGTTCTAGCCTCAAATCTTAGCCAGGGATCATATCCCTAAGCTTTGATACCAACTGTGACTCACATCCAAGACTTGGATAGCACCTCACAATGATACCTATTAACTTACCACCGTTATTCACGGCGTCCACTACGGAAAGTCTGGCTTCGGTGCATCTCAAGACTTGGAAGTCACCAGATAAAAGCTCGGAGCTCTTTACTTATGGCTTTGATACCAACTGTGACGCCCCTAAAATAGGTATACACAACCCATTCTGAGTCGCCAAATACATGGTACATAACTTAAATACAAACTTAATGTATACAACTGTCGTGCAAAATACGAAAACACAATAACTGAGTTTTAACACGAATATTACCTCGTAGACAATATCCAAGCTCAAATGAAATCCTCATTACAATTATTATCATACTATTTCATAGAATAGTGAAGACTACTATAACAACCATCTTGGACCGTCACTCTATTTCTCGACTAGTCCCAGCTATATTCTCATTTTCTGAAGAGAACAATGAAAGAAAAGGGTGAGCTCAACTAGCCCAGAAAAAAATATTATGACCAAGATAATGCATAATAAATTATCGTTAGCCTTCAACAGTGTTAAACTGATAGAATGCAATAGACAACAAGTTTAACTGCAGCGGAATAAACAATCCATTAGAAGAGTCAAGTAGAGCATGATATCTACTATCTTCTATGATTTAAAAGTTTATCATCAATATTTTATCATTGTGACACAACTCAAAAAATAATCCATGTCACCGAATTATTAATGCACTACGGGACAATGATATTCGTTAGTATCACATCCATGAATTATCCATGTACTACGGGCCAAAGATATTCATTATTATCACATCCACGAATTATCCATGCACTACGGGCCAAAGATATTCGTTAGTATCACCAGTGGTCATGATCATGCCAAACAACAATTCATTTTTTGACCCTTTGCCGAAGAGAACCCATGGTCATAATCATACCAAACAACTGTCCATCAATGCACTACGGGCCAATGAGGACTTTTACCACATCATTTGTAATATTACAGGTGATGATTATAACGATACATAATATCTGGTCATATTCATACCAATCAACAGTCCATCTATGCACTACGGGTCAAAGATGACTTTGATCACAATATAAGTATGAGGATGATGACAATGATATAAGAATTCAATCAAAAGAAATCAAGGATAAATATTAAAGATTTTTAATTTATCCAGAGTTTAAAAATGTCCAAATTGTCAACATGATAACTGCTTTGTGGAGTAAAATTCAAGAATAATATTCACGTATCAAAAATAATTTGGACAGAAAAGAATAAATTTTTTGTTGTGAATAGTACCCCGGGTGAATAGTACTTCATGAATAGTGTCGTATGTATGAATAGTACCGTACGTATGAATAGTACCGTATGTATGAATAGTACTCCGGCATGAAAAGGTCAAAATTTAACAAGAATGTTCAGAAAAATATTCTTGTGTAACGATACTAGATGAAGCATAAATTTCAAGGATATTCTACTAATTTTAAGGAGTATAGATGTAATACTTATCAAAATGAGTGTAGAATTCGGAATCTGAAATGAAATAATATTACTTACATACTATAGAGTATAGAAGAAAATATTATTTCTTACGAATATTGAACAAAAATAATATCCCTTACTACTGTTGAACGCAAATAATATTCCTTACGGGTATTGAACGAAGATAATATTCCTTACGAATATTGAACGAAAATAATATTCCTTACGAATATTGAACGAAAATAAAATTCCTTACGAATACGAAAAATAATTTCGTAAGCGAATATGAAATAAATAATACTCCTTACCTCAAAAGAAGAGTAATTCTGATTGGTATAGCGGGAATATTCTTGAAGAAAACTTTCACTATTTTCTATACTCAAAGTTTCCTTAAACTCAAAAGAAATACGCTCAATATTATAGAAGAAGAATTCTTTGATTCTGGTGTGATTTTTATTTCTAAACGAAGCATCCTATTTATAGGAGAATGGTTGGGCACTATTAGAATATGAAAATCACGGACGGCGCTTCTTTGGCTGAAACTTTAAAAAAAATATTTTACTATGCAGCACTATGCATAATAAAATATAATATATTCAATTGTATATAAAAAACAAAATTTATATAAAATATATATATAAACACCCCAGACACACCATTACACCTACGTAACACACACACACACACACAGATATATATATATATATATATATATATATATATATATATATATATATATATATATATATATATACTAAGACCCCAACTTTTATGAATAAAGAATAATTTTTTCGAAATATATTTTTAAATATTATGGTGTGGATTTGATATAATGTTATAGTTGTGGGTAGTATTTATAAATTTCGCAAAGTAAGCAAATGGTTATATAATATTCGATTGGTCGGGAAATATTCATTTTAACAGAAAATATTCGTACGACGGCACAATCATTGGTGGACCCCACAATAGAAATATTGTCGTAGTTAGAAAACGACATAATTATCTTTTTATAAAAATAACGACGAAAGTGTTACCATTAAAACTGTTGAACTACCCGGTAGTAAAAATACAGTAATGCGCGTGGTTGCATAGTAGCACACGGTATTGATTATTGATGCTTACGTGAGAAGTCACTCAGTTATATTCAATTATTGCTGCAGTAATTGCTGCATCATATCTCTCATATTATTGATTCAATTTTTGTCAAAGTATTATCTGCATAATATGTTATATTATTAAATCAATATTTGAGACGGCAAAGTTATTCATATTATTATTTGTAATATTGACAATGTCTAAAAGTTCTGTCAATGAGAGGTTTGGTCACCTAATTGCGCTCCAATAAGGAGAAATCCTTATCGAAAAACCCCCTCTTTCCTGGGAACGACCTGGTTGTTAAATATTGTGAATTATAATATTAATGATGAATAAGTTCGTGTTGATTAAAGATATAATTGATAGTTTCATTGTGTTGGAATTATTAGTGTTAGTGAAAATTGATATTTATTTCGATAATAATTGATGTCTGGAGGTTATATTGACTAATCGGGTAATTAACCGGATAAATGAGCAAGTAATTGCTATTAATTCACATGCTTATACCTATGTGTTCACATGTGTGTACTATTTATTCACATGATTTATTATTAGGGGAGTTGGTGCAAGATTGATAATACTTGCATGACTAAATTAAAAATCGAGGTATAGATGAAGGTACTTTACTGTAATTAGTTTTTTCACATGATTATACAATTAAGTCATATGAATAAACTATTAATTCACATTATTTACTATTAGGGCAGGTAGTGCAAGTTTGATAATACTTGCAGAGCTAAATTTAAAATGAAGAAAAAGAGGAAGATATTATACTGTAATATTTCGAGCCCCAAAACGTGCAATTATCGAAACTATATTTTCCTATAAATAGAAGCTCATTCTTCTTTCATTCTCACCAATTCACTAAGTCTCACAAGAGCAATTATTATAGAGAGAAATTATAGAGAAAAAGAAGAAGAGAAGTCTACTACCTCACTATTCCAGTATCCAGTTTTTTTTAAGGTAAGGGGTATTATTCTTTCGTATTCGTGAAGAGAGTTATTTTCTTTCAATATTCGTAAGGGTTATTATACCATTCTTTATTATTATGTTGGAATAACTTGTCTATGCGAAGTACCGCATACATGGTGAAATTCTTCTGTTATTCCATTCTTTATTATTCAGTTGGAATAACTTGTCTGTGTGATCTATCGCATGCCTGATGAATTATGTTGTTATTACATTTTTTATTATTATGTTGGAATATCCTGTCTGTGCAGATTACACATGACCTGGTTTCATTATTTATTATTCTGTTGGAATATCCTGTCTGTGCGGGCTACGCATGACCTGGTTCTATTCTTTATCATTCTGTGGGAATAACCTGTCTGTGCGGATTACGCACGCCTGGTGAATTCTTCTGTTATTCCATTCTTTATTATTCTGTTGGAATAACCTGTCTATGTGGATTACCGCATGCATGGCGAATGATCCTTCGTATTCATTCCTTATTAAATTGTGGAAATGATCTGTCTACGTGGATTACTGCATGGTGGGCAAAAATCCATTTACAGTTTCATATATTCTATTATACTCAGTTGGTTAAAGTTTTGGCTTCTATACTCCATAAAATTAGTGGAATATCCTTGATATTTGCGCTTTATCCAGTATCTTTTCATGGAAATATTCTTCTAAGCATTCTTAAATTTTACTCCACAAAGAAGTATTATGTTGACAATTTGGGCATTATTGATTTCTGGATAAATTAAAATTATAAATCTTTAAAATTTATCCTTGAACTTGTTTTATTGAATTATTATGTCATTGTCGTCATCATCCTCATGCTTATATTGTGATTAAAGTCATCTTTGGCTTACATGCATAGATGGACTTGGTATGATTATGACCAGGAATTATTCGGTATAATCATGACCGTAATGTGACGAATGATGTGGTAAAAGTCCTCATTGGCCTGTAGTTCACTGATGGACACTTGTTGGTATGATTATTACCAGGGATTATTCGGTATAATCATGACCATTGATGATTACATGAATATCCTTGGTCGTGATGCAGGGATGATTCGATTTTATTTATTAAGCTGAGTCTCAGCGATAAAGTTGATAAAAAACTTTTTAAATCATAGAAGATAGTAGATTTTATGCTCTACTTGACTCTTCTAATTGATTGCTTGTTCCGCTGCAGTTAAACTTGTTGTCTATTATATTCAATCAGTTTAACATTGTTGAAGGCTAATGATAATTTATTATGCATTATCTTAGTCATAATATTTATTACTGTGCTAGTTGAGCTCACCCTTTCTTTCACTCTTCTCTTCAGGAAATGAGAACGTAGCCGGGACTAGTCGGGAAACGGAGTGATGGTCCAGATGATAGCATTAGTAGTCCTCACTATTTTGTTAAATAGTGTGACAATAAATGTAATGAGGACTCCACTGATTGTGGATATTGTCTAGATGACAATATTCTTATTAAAACTCTTAGATTATGTTTTATCGTATTTTACACGACTGTTGTATAATTAAGTTGTATTTGAATTTTGTACAATGTATTTGACGACTCAAGATGGGTGATGTATACCTATTTTGGGGGCATCACAGTTGGTATCAAAGCCTAGGGATATGATCCCTAGCTGAGATGTGAGACAAGAACTAGGAGGGGAGAGACGGGGAATTCCTTCGCTAGTATGACCTACCTAAATTTGTTTGGTATTTAATTGGTCAGTCAGAGTATATGGATAATATGTGATATGTTAATTAACCCTTGTTTTGTAGCAGTATTTGAAAATGGCATCCGAAAATATTGAGATAAGCAATGAAGCACATGAGACCGTTGAGTCACCACAGATTAATACCCAAGATAATGTGCAACAGGAAGACAATAATTCTCAGGTAAACAACAACGATCAAATGATAAACGATGGGACGTTCAGAGGTTTTATGCAATTCATGCAACATCAGGCGAGGGCGGCTCTTGTCCAAAATGTAGTTGGAAACACTAACAACTCTCGGACGGTCACCGCTAAGCAGTTCAAGGAGCTAGGACCACTGGAGTTTTTGGAGAGCCAAAACCACTTAAGGCGGAGTCGTGGATAAAGCAGATTAACAAGATATTTGATGTCTTGGGATGCTCTGAGAAGCAAAAGGTTCCCTTTGTCACCTTCATGTTGCGAGCAGAGGCAGATTACTGGTGGGAATCTGTAAAGCGTACTCAACCTGCCGCACTCAAAATGTCTTGGGAGAAGTTCCAAGAGCTGTTCAACGACAAGTACTTTCCTGAAAGTATTAGTCACATGAAGGAGGTAGATTTCATCAAGCTTGAGCAAAATAATATGACCGTGGCGCAGTACGAAGCTAACTTTGCCGAGTTATCTCGGTTTACGTCCCACTTGGTTAATAATGAGGAGAGAATGACGCAGATGTTTCTAAGAGGTTTGAAACCCAAGATACGTCAATACTTAATTTCTCATAAACTGTGTTTGCATTCAGATGTTGTAAATAGGGCTCAGTTATTGGAGAGCGATAACGAGTCAACCCAACCAAGAGAGAGCAGCCGACAAAATGATAATACCAATGGTAGCAATCATCGATGCTGTGACAACAAGCGTGGAGAAAATCAACATGCCAGAAATGGTAATCACTTCGACGGTAATCATGGCTATGACAATAAGAATGGACATTTCAAAAAGAGGAGATTCAACAATGAGGGAAAGACATCAGCACCAGCACCTGTTGTTAAGGAAGGAGAAAGACCGTCGGTCGTATTTTACAAATACAGAGGGGAGGGACATATCAGTCCAAACTGCGTGATGCAGTCCAAAGCATGTTACAATTATGGAAGAGAAGGTCACCTAGCCCGATTTTGTCGTGCACCAAATTCAAGTCCAGCTGGGATAGAGGCATCAAAGGTCGTCCCAGACAAGATAAAACCGGTAGTTCAAGGGAGAGTGTTTGTCGTAACCTCCCAAAAAGCGAGGAATCCGAACAAGGTGATCACGGGTAAGCTAATCATAAACTCTAGTGAAGTATATACCTTATTTGATACCGGTTCTACCCATTCTTTTATTTCTCCTACTTGTGCTCAACGTTTAAATTTGACTGCGGAGAAATTAGAATTTAACTTATCGGTTGAAACTCCGTTGGGAGAAACTTTCATTACATCCACTGTTTATAAGTCTTGTTTGATTCAAATCGGTAACCGCACGCTACCTGTCGATCTTATTTCTTTGAAAATACTTGCATTTGATGTGATTTTAGGGATTGATTGGTTAACTACTCATCATGCTAAAATCGATTGTTTTCGTAAGGTTGTTAGCTTTCATATTCCTAACCAACCTATTATGCGAATTCAAGCAACCAAACCACTAAAATCAATCACTGTCATATCAATCCATAAAGCTATTTGTTTATTAAAAAACGGATGTCAAGTTTTCTTATCCCATGTCACGGATTTAAATAAAAATACGTTAGATTTGAATGATATTTCTATTGTTAATAAATTTCCTGACGTATTACCTGAAGAACTTCCTGGCCTGCCCCCAGAGCATGAAATTGAATTTTGTATCGACCTTGAATTCGGTACAAAACCCATTTCCAAAGCCCCATATCGAATGGCTCCTATTGAACTTCAGGAGTTAAAAACCCAACTACAGGAATTGGTAAACATCGGTTTCATTCGTCTTAGTACGTCTCCTTGGGGTGCTCCCGTTCTATTCGTGAAAAAGAATGATGGAAGTATGCGACTTTGTATTGATTATCGGGAGTTGAATCATGTCACCATAAAAAATAGGTACCCGTTGCCTCGCATTGATGACCTGTTTGATAAGTTGCAAGGAGCCAAATTCTTTTCAAAGATTGATCTTCGTTCCGGATATCATCAGTTGTAGATTAAAACTGATGATATTCTAAAGACTGCTTTTAGAACTCGGTACGAGCATTATGAATTCCTAATCATGTCTTTTGGATTGACTAATGCTTCTGCTGCCTTCATGGACATGATGAACCAAGTATTCAAGGAATATTTGGATCACTTTGTGGTCGTCTTTATTGATGACATCCTCATATACTCCAAAAGCCGTGAAGACCATGAGCAACACTTGAGGCTGATACTTCAAAAGCTTCGTGAAAATAAGATTTATGCCAAGTTGAAGAAATGTGAGTTCTGGCTTGAAGAAGTTGCATTCCTTGGGCACGTAATATCAAATCATGGAATATCTGTTGTCCCAGCGAAAATTGAAGCAATTCAAAGCTGAGAGCAACCAAAGTCAGTGACCGAAGTACGTAGCTTTCTCGGTTTATCTGGTTATTATCGGAGATTCGTGGAAGGATTTTCTCGAATCGCTACTCCATTAACTCAGCTGACTCGAAAAGATACAAAGTTCGGTTGGAGCGAGGAATGTGAGAAGAGTTTTCAAGAACTTAAGAGAAGACTCATTTCAGCACCTGTTCTGACAATACCATCTAGCTCAGAGGGATTTGTCATCTACAGTGATTCTTCAGGCAAAGGGTTAGGATGTGTTCTCATGTAACATGGGAAAGTCATAGCCTATGCCTCCCGACAACTCAAAGAATATGAGAGGAATTATCCTAGTCATGATCTAGAGTTGGCAGCAGTCGTTTTTGCGCTTAAGATTTGGAGGCATTACCTGTATGGAGAGAAGGTGGAGATCTATACGGATCATAAAAGCCTCAAATATTTATTCACTCAAAAGGAACTCAATATGCAGCAAAGACGATGGCTTGAGCTGTTGAAAGATTACGATCATACCATTCAATACCATCCTGGAAAAGCGAACGTAGTAGCTAACGCATTGAGTAGGAGATCATATGCGGGTACGAGTGCAATATTTTCAACGCAAAGACCCATTTTATATGACTTGCGAAGGATGGAGATAGAGTTAAAGACTCCAGGGACCCATATGATGATAGAAAATATACGAGTAGAACCGACTTTAATCGATAAAGTTAAAGCTGCTCAAGCTATAGACCTGGAGATGATGCGTATGAGGAAGAAAGTACAAGAAGGTGCTATTTCGGAAGCAAGAATCGATGAAGAAGGAATACTTCGAGTCAACCCTAGACTTTGTGTTCCTAACGATTCTGACTTGAAGTATAAAATTGTGATGGAGGCACACAACACACCATTTGCAATCCATCCTGGGAGTACCAAGATGTATCATGATCTTCTACATACATTTTGGTGTAGCAATATGAAGAGAGAGATAGCGGGGTTTATCTCAACGTATCTAACTTGTCAACGGGTCAAGGCGGAGTATCAAGTGCCAAAAGGTCCATTGTAACCACTTGAAATTTCAGAATGGAAGTGGGAGCACATTACCATGGATTTCGTTACTGGTCTTCCCAAGGTTTCCCAAGGCATAGATGCGATTTGGGTCATTGTTGATAGATTGACCAAGTCTGCTCATTTCTTACCGATACGAGAAACTTATACACTTGAACGTCTTGCTAGTATGTATATAAACGAGATTGTAAGATTGCATGGTATGCCAGTATCCATAGTTTCTGATCGAGACCCAAGATTCACTTCAAAATTTTGGGTTAGTTTGCAAAAAGCTATGGGCACAGATTTACGATTTAGTTCGGCATATCATCCTCAAACGGATGGGCAGTCAGAAAGGACTATTCAAACTCTTGAAGATTTATTAAGACTCTGTGTTCTTGACTTCAAGAGAAGTTGGGACAAGTTCTTACCATTGGTGGAGTTTTCCTACAATAATAGTTATCAAGCAAGTATTGGCATGGCTCCATTTGAGGCGTTGTATGGAAGAAAATGTCGTTCTCTAGTATGCTGGGATGAGGTGGGTGAAGCAACGTTGTTGGGACCGGAGTTGCTACGTATGACTACGGAAAATATTCAAACGATCCGACAACGTATAAAAACCTCACAAGATCGACAAAAGAGTTATGTTGATCTTCATCGAAAGGACGTGGAATTCAATATTGGAGATCATGTGTTGTTACGTATTTCTCCATGGAAAGGAGTTATGAGATTTGGAAAGAGAAGAAAGCTTCATCCTCGATTCATTGGCCGATTTTTAATCCTCAATCGTGTAGGAACTGTGGCCTATAGACTCGCTTTACCGCCAAGTATGTCTCGTGTTCATAACATTTTTCACATATCTATGTTACTTAAGTATGTGAAAGACCCAAACCATATTATTGAATTAGAACCGGACGAGATAGCAGAAGATTTAACGTATGAAAAGGTACATGTTAAAATCTTGGATAAGAAGGATCATATTCTACGCGCCAAGGTTATACCTCAAGTCAAAGTTTTGTGGAGAAATCACGATGTGGAAGAAATGACCTGGGAGTTAGAATCTGAGATGAAGTCTAGATATCCTCACCTCTTCGATATAATAAGTACGTACCCTAATTTCGAGGATGAAATTTCATAAGAAGGGGAGGTTGTAAGACCCCAACTTTTATGAATAAAGAATAATTTTCTCAAAATATATTTTTGAATATTATGGTGTGGATTTGATATAATGTTATAGTTGTGGGTAATATTTATAAATTTTACAAATTAAGCAAGTGGTTATATAATATTCGATTGGTCGGGAAATATTCGTTTTAACAGGAAATATTCGTACGACGGCACAATCATTGGTGGACCCTACAACAGAAGTATTGTCGTAGTTAGAAAACGACAGAATTATCTTTTTATAAAAATAACGGCGAAAGTGTTACCGTTAAAATTGTTAAACTACCCCGTAGTAAAAGTACAGTAATACGTGTGGTTGCATAGTAGCACATGGTATTGATTATTGATGCTTACGTGAGAAGTCACTTAGTTATATTCAATTATTGCTACAGTAATTGCTGCATCATATCTCTCATATTATTGATTCAATCATTGTCATAGTATCATCTGCATAATATGTTATATTATTAAATCAATAATTGAGACGGCAAAGTTATTCATATTATTATTTACAATATTGACAATGTCTAGAAGTTCTGTCAAGGAGAGGTTTGGGCACCTAATTGCGCGCCAATAAGGAGAAATCCTTATCGGAAAGCCTCCTCTTTCCTGGGAACGACCTGGTTGTTAAATATTATAAATTATAATATTAATGATGAATAAGTTCGTGTTGATTAAAGATATAATTGATAGTTCCATTGTGTTAGAATTATTAGTGTTAGTGAAAATCGACATTTATTTCGATAATAATTGATGTCTGGAGGTTATATTGACTAATCGGGTAATTAACCGGATAAATGAGTAATTAATTGCTATTAATTCGCATGCTTATAACTATGTATTCACATGTGTATACTATTAATTCACATGATTTACTATTAGGAGAGTTGGTACAAGATTGATAATACTTGCATGACTAAATTAAAAATAGAGCTATAGATGAAGGTACTATACTGTAATTAGTTTTTTCACATGATTATACTATTAAATCACATGAATGAACTATTAATTCTCATTATTTACTATTAGGGGAGGTGGTGCAAGTTTGATAATACTTGCAGAACTAAATTAAAAATGAAAAAAAAAAGAGAGGAAGGTATTATACTTTAATATTTCAAGCCCCAAAACGTGCAATTATCGAAACAATATTTTTCTATAAATAGAAGCTCATTCTTCTTTCATTCTCACCAATTCACTAAGTCTCACAAGAGCAATTATTATAGAGAGAAATTATAGAGAGAAAGAAGAAGAAAAGCCTGCTACCTCACTATTCCAGTATCCAGTTTCTTCTAAGGTAAGGGATATTATTCTTTCGTATTCGTGAAGAGAGTTATTTTCTTTCAATACTCGTAAGGGTTGTTATTCCATTCTTTATAATATGTTGGAATAACCTGTCTATGCGAAGTACCGCATACATGGTGAAATTTCTTCTGTTATTCCATTCTTTATAATTCTATTGGAATAACTTATCTGTGCGGTCTATCGCATGCCTGGTGAATTCTGTTGTTATTCCATTCTTTATTATTATGTTAGAATATCCTGTCTGTGCGAATTACACATGACCTGGTTCCATTACTTATTATTCTGTTGGAATATCCTGTCTGTGCGGGTTACGCATGACCTGATTCCATTCTTTATTGTTCTGTGGGAATAACCTGTCTGTGCGGATTACGCACGCCTGTTGAATTCTTCTATTATTCCATTCTTTATTATTCTATTGGAATAACATGTCTATGTGGATTACCGCATGCATGGTGAATGATCCTTCGTATTCATTCCTTATTAAATTGTGGAAATGATCTGTCTACGTGAATTACCGCATGGCTGGCAAAAATCCATTTGCAGTTTCATATATTCTATTATACTCAGTTGGTTAAAGTTTTAGCTTCTATACTCTATAAAATTAGTGGAATATCCTTGATATTTGCGCTTCATCCAGTATCTTTTCATGGAAATATTCTTCTGAGCATTCTTAAATTTTACTCCACAAAGAAGTATCATGTTGACAATTTGGGCATTATTAATTTCTGGATAAATTAAAATTATAAATCTTTAAAATTTATCCTTGAACTTATTTTATTGAATTATTATGTTATTGTCATCATCCTCATGCTTATATTGTGATTAAAGTCATCCTTGACTTACGTGCATAGATGGACTTGGTATTGATTATGACCAGAGATTATTCGGTATAATCATGATCGTAATGTGACGAATGATGTGGTAAAAGTCCTCATTGGCTTGTAGTTCCTTGATGGACAGTTGTTGGTATGATTATTACCAGGGATTATTTGGTATAATCATGACCATTGATGATTACATGAATATCCTTGGCCATGATGCAGAGATGATTCGATTTTATGTATTAAGCTGAGTCTCAGCGATAAAGTTGATAAAAAACTTTTTATATCATAGAAGATAGTAGATTTTATGCTCTACTTGACTCTTCTAATGGATTATTTGTTCCGCTGCAGTTAAACTTGTAGTCTATTATATTCTATCAGTTTAACATTGTTGAAGGCTAATGATAATTTATTCTGCATTATCTTAGTCATAATATTTCTTACTGGGCTAATTGAGCTCACCCTTTCTTTCACTGTTCTCTTCAGAAAATGAGAACGTAGCCGGGACTAGTCGGGGAACGGAGTGACGGTCCAGATGATAGCATTAGTAGTTCTCACTATTCTGTTAAATAGTGTGACAATAAATGTAATGAGGACTCTATTGAGTGTGGATATTATCTAGATGACAATATTCTTATTAAAACTCTTAGATTATGTTTTGTCGTATTTTACACGACTGTTGTATAATTAAGTTGTATTTAAGTTTTGTACCATGTATTTGACGACTCAAGATGGGTGATGTATACTTATTTTGGGGGCGTCACACACACACACACACACACACACACACACACACACACACACACACACATATATATATATATATATATATATATATATATATATACTAACATATATATAAAACTTTATACCGACGATTTTTAAAAATGAGCAAGTGGGGATACATGTAATAAGCCAAATTTACAATAAATACTTCATAAAAATCCCCTCTATTTATCTCAATTCACTTGGCTTCACAAAACACATTTTTAATAACATTTATTCATCATTTATAACTCACAATATTAACAACCAGATCATTCCTAAGAAAGAGGGAGCTTTCCGATAAGGACTTCTTCTTATTAACGCGCAATTAGGTGACCAAACCCCTTTTCTCGACAGAACTTTCTAGATATCGTCAATAATACAAATAATAATATGAATAACTTTGTCATCTCAATTATTGATTTAATAATATAAAATATTATGCAGATGATACTGTGACAATAATTGAATCAATAATATGAGAAACTATGCAACAATTACTGTGCTAATAATTGAATAAAACTGAGTGACTTCTCACATAAGCATCAATAATCAAAGATATTGTACAATACCGTGTGCTACTGTGCAACCAGACGTATTATTGTACTTTTATCACCGGGTATTTCAACAGTTAACGGTAAAACTTTTGCCGTTATTTTTATAAAAAGTTATTTCTGTCATTTTTTAACTGCTACAGTAATTTCGTTGTGGGGTCCACCAATGATTGTGCCGTCGTACGAATATTCCTTGATAAAAAGAATATTCCCGACCAATAAAATATTTTATGACAATTTGCTTACTTTGCAAAATTTATAAATACTACACACAACTATAACATTATATTAAAATTTAATGAAATTTTATAAAGAATTATTTATTCTTTATAATAAAGAATGTGTTTCTATAGATTTAATAAAATTTTAATTTAATTTCAGATTATAGCTGAAAAGTATTCTATGAATGAATTTATGTTCAAATACTTTTAATCAATCAATATAATGAATAAATCAGTTAAGCAATAGTTATCAAGTATAATGAATAAATCAATTAAACAATACATGATATAACAAATATATTTATTTAACATAAAGAATATATAATAATATTTTATCTATTATGTGAATGATTATAAATAAAGCCACTTTGGACTTTGAGACCGTACAACCAATTCCCTTACTTAAGAAGAATATCTCCGTAGTTTTGGTGTCTAAATACTGACAAAATTTATAGTTTCACGATATCTATATAAATATTTTTAATAGATTACTTAGATTTTCAAATCTGGTTCGGATGATTCACTCTATCAGGGGAATATCTTGGGATTGTTTTGAACTATCAAGTAGATCTACTTTTAGATATTTATATAAATAATATAAATAAAAGGCCACTTAGGACTTGAAAAACAATGGCTGACATTGTTTGGATTTGATTTTAATGGTTCGGATAGAGCACAAAGTCTTTCACACGGATTGCCAATTTGCATACTGATCATTTTAAAATTTCAGCCCATGCTCAAATGTTGCTTATAATTTTAACAAATGAGCACATGTCAATTAAGCATTTAATTCGGTCAAATGAATAATTCCTCACATAAGCAATGGGCAAATGTGCAAAAATGCCCTTGATATTTACACGGATGTCCCACTTCCACCCTAAATTAATTTTTTTTCCAAAAGTACCCTTAACGATACACATTTAGGTCAACCGTGCCCCTGTCCTTAACAGAAATGCCACATAGACTAACTCTGTTAATACGTGGACAAATTTTGCTGACGTGGCAATATTTGCTGACATGTGCAGAACATAAAACTATATTTACATTATTTAATCAAAATACTTAAATTAATCGAAATAAAAAAAATACTAAAATTCAAAATAAAAAAAGCATAACATATTTAGAAAATTTATTTTTTTTATTTTTATTAAAAAAACGCAGTTTTTTTTATAAAAATTTAAAAATAAAGCTGTTTTATTTTTTTTAATAAAAATAAAAAAAAAGCAGTTTTTTTAATAAAATAAAAATTTTAAAAAACACAGTTTTTTTTACTTTTTATTAAAAAAAATAATACCCAATTTTTTTTAATAAAAATAAAAAAAACACAGTTTTTTTAATAAAAATAATTATTTATAATAATAAAAAAAACGCAGTTTTATTTTTTGTTATAAAAATAAAAAAAAAACAGTTTTTTTAATAAAATAAAAATTTTAAAATTTTTTTTGTCATTTTTAATTCAGATTGCGTGCTTTTATACTAATATCAATAAAAAGAGAACCCTTCTTGTAAAATAAAAAAAATTGACAAATGAAACTCTTTATTGTGTCATTTTATACTAATATCCAAACAATTTTTTTTTAAATTTTTATTTTATTAAAAAAAATTGTTTTTTATAATTTTTATAACAAAAAATAAAATTACGTTTTTTTTATATAAATAATTATTTTTATTTTAAAAAACTGCATTTTTTTATAATAAAAATTAAAAAAGTTGCGCTTTTTTTATTTTTATTAAAAAAAACTCTGTTTTTTTATTTTTATTAAAAAAAACTACGTTTTTTAAAAATTTTATTTTATTAAATAAACTATTTTTTTATTTTTATTAAAAAAATAATACTGCGTTTTTTAAATTTTTTATTAAAAAAAGCTGCTTTTTTTTAATAAAAAAAAATTCTAAATATGTTATGCTTTTTTTATTTTGAATTTATTATTTTTTTTGTTTTGATTAATTTAAGTATTTTGATTAAATGATGTAAATGTAGTTTTATGTTATGCACATGTCAGCAACTGTTGCCACGTAATCAAAAATTGTCCACGTATTTACAGAATTTGTCTATGTGGCATTTATGTTAAGGACAGGGGCACGGTTGACCTAAATGTATAACATTAAGGGTACTTTTGAAAAAAAAATTAGTTTAGGGTGGAAGTGGGACATCCGTGTAAATATCAGGGGCATTTTTGCACCTTTGCCCCATAAGCAACTCTCAGCACATATATCAATCTTTTGTTCCTTTAAAAAACTTGTGGGCCCATGCATGAAGACATTTAAGGTGCCTACGGATGGATGAAGAGAAATTGTCCTAATATGAGTGTCATGCGTTTAACATAAGGTTTTTAATCCTCTTTCTCATATTAGGACAATTTCTCTTGTATATATATATATATATATATATATATATATATATATATATATATATATATGCATGCAATTTTTGCTTTTAGAAATCATTTTACCCTTTTTTATGAAATGTAAGTTTTAGTGAAAATTTATTTTGAGAAAATAATATGAGATCTCCTTTGCCATAGGAAATGTTACTATATCAATTAATTTATTTAACACTTAATATTTAAATTATCAAGGTTAATAAAATTAATTCAATAAGATTTTAGAAAATATTTTAGCTCAAAATATGATAAATAAAAATAATTAAAATATAAACTAATTAAGAGGATTCTACCCTTTTAATTAATTTAGTTGGTAATTATTGTTATTATCAAAATAAACTAAAAGTTGGAGGCCTATCAAACTAAACGTGCAAAATTTGAATTTATTCCTTAAAATGTCCTAGTCGAAGGGACTAGTGATGAACACTATAAGAAAAATGCTTGTCTGCGACCACCCATGCTTTCGGTCGCTAATGAACATCAGCGAACGAATGTGGTCACCTAATATGGGTCACATATAATTTGGTCGCTATGTAGACATCAGCGACCAAGTTTAGCGACCGCCTAATACCGTCCGCTTCCATTGCCGAATTGAGTCACCGTGAGTAAGGTGTCAAAGGTGACGTGGCCCACGTGTCAGTGACCAATATTAGCAACCGTCCCGGTCGCTAGAACTATCGAGTCATATGTGGTCGCCGAAAAGTATTTGCAACCGCATGCAATCGCTAATGTTTGATTTCAAAAAAAAATAGTTTTTCTGTGGATTTTCCAAAAAAAATTACCTGTTTTGTACCTGCTTTATATCCCAACACACGGTAGTATATATAAACATCCATCCATTCTTTATATATAGCCTAACATGCATAACAATATATATAAACATCCATCCATATGTAAACACATAAACCAACACAATATAAACTATATAAACATTAATAAACCAATATGAAGTCGATAAATATATACAAATGTTCTTTAAGTAACATACAGTCGTCTAAAGAAGGAATATAAAAGTACAATACTTTACGGCGTATTGGGGGTCGAAAACAAGCTTAGCTCGTCATCCATCATCGCCTAAATTAGTACGACCCTGTAATTAATAAAAGAGTAAAACAAGTTATGTGTATTTGTATATATATAAGTGAATAATTTGATTGTAATAAGTACTAAGATTACCTCGCCGCCATCCTCATGTCGTGCTGATGCCGTCACTGCAACTGCTAACTCATTAGGACATAGAGCCGCCAGATGCCTGCCCAGTATACGAATATGATCACGGTCTCGACAGATCTCTTACACACAGTTAGCATGAGTATGATAGGGCAATTTTTCACCGTCATGTAACATACTTTTAATGGCCTTTAAGAGCGACTCAAAACATTCATGGCTCATGTTGTGATCAGCCTTGATGTTAAGTAATGTCACCACTACAGACAATGTAGTGTGTTTGGTGCAACCATGTTACAACGGCTCGCTACCCTCGTCTCACAACTTAAAGAAGGCTTTGGCATTAGAATTCATAGGTTGTTCTCTGCCTTGTTCCCAATCAAAATACGGCCCAGCAATATCATGAACCATTTCATTCATATAATTGGTACTACTGCCGGGATTATGTACTTCTGCGATGCCACCATCTCTTCTTTGCCCGTGTGTCCACTAGCATTCTTCGTAATTTTTCATGAACCCAGAAACAAGTAAATGATAGTTTATAATGTCTCTGTCCATATAATTTATATTCTTACACTTCAAACAATGACATCTTATCTTGTTCTGACCATTCACACATTCCGGGTGAATATATGCATACTCCAAAATTAAATGGCAACTAGCTTTAAATTCAACTGTAGCACATATCTGGGAACTTGACTTTCGTCGACTCATTCAACTACGGTCTGAATAGAGTTTCATGATACCACGATACCTACTGGAGACAACATGAGCTTATTAATGTATAGCATGGTCAGGCTCTCTAAGCATACTTGTAAGCATATAAGTTGAGCATATGATTAACATTTAAGCATACTTGTAAGCATATGACTTGAGCATACTTGTAAGCATATGATTAACATTTAAGCATACTTGTAAGCATATGACTTGAGCATACTTGAAAGCATATGAGATTAACATTTAACTCCTTCATATAATCCCCCTTATAACTCTCGGACCCTACCTGGGTCCCAACATTTATATTATTTAGTATTGAGAAACTAAGTAAATACTACTTAGTTCATTATGTTATTTATTTTGTTTTATTTGTTTTATTTTATAATATTTTATTTTATTTAGTATTGAGAGACTAAGTAGATACTAATTAGTTCATTATATTATCATATCCTATTTTATTTTACTTGTAATAATTTTATTTTATTTTATTTAGTACTACTATATTATTATACCTTAACATTTGATTAGTTACTAAATTATTACTAATATAAACGACAATATACATCAAGTTAATTTTAGGAAACAGTGGTGTCTCTATATATAACTAAGATAAACACAGTAATAGCAAAACATCACACCTTAAGACATTTTGCTTGAACTTTGTTATATCACACTCCCAAATCAAACAATCAGTATAAAAATAATTATATTTAATCTCACAATTTAGAATAAGTTTTAAAAAAAATTAAACAAGATAATAATTATATCCAATATATAGAAGATAATTATAATTCTTTTTGTATTCATTCAATAAAAATTCCCAAAATTGGGGTTTTACATTCACAAGTCACAACCCAGAAACTTGAAACCCAACCCTTCACCATATGCCAAATCAATTTCAAAATATGAGTAATTAAAAGGGAATATAAGAACAATACCTGATCAGATTAAACATAATAACAGTAAGATTTCAACATTGTTTAAACACAACATAACTTAATCCTAAATTACTTTTAGGATTCAACATAATATCTCTATATTTTCCTAAATGGTATGCATATGATAAATCGTAATAGCAAGATAACTGATCGGAAGTATGACTTGAGCTTGGTCGGCGGCGGAACCTTCCTCTCTTCCCTCTGCAACCTCTTATCCTTCTTCGCCCTCTTCTTTTTCTCCTCTCTTATTTTTCTTTCTTCGTCCTTGGTCTGCTCGACTGCCTATCCTGATTAGATTAAAAAAGGATCTGCGACCGCTATCGGCGGCCGTATGTGATCGCTAAATTTTAAACATGTGGCTGTATTAGTCACCGCATGCGATCGCTAATCGGATCCGGTCGTAATCAGCCTTCCCACCCCACTTCTACGATAATATTTTGGACGGAAAATACTGTCAGCGACTGCTCAGCGACATATTATAGTCGCTACTACCAATAGCGACTAAATTAACTAGTGGTATCTAATATCGGTCGCCGATTCATGTATTAGCAACCATAAAAGTCGGTCGTAAATAGTTTTGTTCGTTGTTGAGACTTTTTCATATAATGGAACCTGTCACTACTGATATTCACTAAGAAACTCACTCCCAAACCGTTAACTGTAAGACACCAACTTTCATGAATAAAGATTAATTTTTCTCGAAATATATTTTGGAATATTATGGTGTGGATTTGTTATAATATTATAGTTGTGGGTTATATTTACAAATTTTACAAAGTATGCAATTTGTTATAAAATATTCAATTGGTCGGGGAATATTCATTTTAACAGAAAATATTCGTACAACGGCACAATCATTGGTGGACCCCACAACGGAATTATTATCGGAGTTAGAAAACGACAGAAATATCATTTTATTAAAATAAAGACAAAAGTTTTACCGTTAACTGTCGAATTACCCGGTGATGAAAAGTACAGTAGTCACTCATTTATACTCAATTATTGCTACAGTAATTGTTGCATAGTATCTCACGTTATTTGATTCAATTATTTTCAATATTTTATATATTATTAAATCAATAATTGAGATGACAAGTTATTCATATTATTATCTGCATAATTAACAATGTCTAGAAAGTTCTGTCGAGGAAAGGGGTTTGGTCGCCTAATTGCGCGCCAATAGGAAGAAATCCTTATCAGAAAGCCCCCTCTTTCTTGGGAATGATATGGTTGTTAATATTGCGAGTTATAATAATGATGAAAAAAATTTTGTTAAAAATATTGAGGGAATTTTATGAAGTATTTGTTATAAATTTTGCTTATTATTTGGACCTCCAGTTACTCATTTTTCAAAATAATCGGTAGAAAGTTATTCAGTATATATATATTATAAAAGGTGGAGCCCACATGTGATGATGACATGGGTGGGGCCCACGAATGTTGAAAAATAAAATGTCAGGGGGGGTTCACGGGTGGGAACTATTTTGATTATATATATTATAATAAATTTTGTTTTTTATGAAAAATAAAATATATTTTATTTTATTTGCATAGTATTTTACTATGCAATGCATAGTAACTTCTTGTGAATCAGAATTTGGCGTCCGTGTTGGTGCAACTGTTGGTCCATGAAAAACTTTTTCAAATAGTACCATTTCCATTCTATTATAAATAGGATGCTTAGTTTAGAATTGAAAATCACGCCAGAATCAGAGAATTCTTCTTCTATAATATTGAGCGTATTTCTTTCGAGTTTTAGGAAGTTTTGAGTATAGAAAACAGTGAAAGTTTTCTTCCAGAATATCCCCGCTATACCAGTTGGAATACTCTCCTTTTTAAGGTAAAGGATATTATTTTTGTTCAATATTCGTATGAAATAATATTTTCTTTCATACTCCGTAGTATGTAAGTAATATTATTTCATTTCAGATTCCGAATTCTATACTCATTTTGTTAAGTTTTGGCTTCTATACTCCATGAAATTAGTAGAATATCCTTGAAATTTTGTTAAGCCGGTGGTTTAAGTGAGAGTGTTTGTCGTGACCTCCTAAAAAGCGAGAAACCCGAACGAGGTCATCACGGGTAAGCTAATCATAAACTCTTGCGAAGTCTATACCTTATTTGATACCGGTTCTACCCATTCTTTTATTTCTCCTACTTGCGCTTAACGTTTAAATTTAACTCCGGAGAAATTAGACTTTGACTTATCTGTTGAAACTCCGTTGGGAGAAACCTTCATTACATTCACTATTTATAAGTCTTGTTTGATTCAAATCGGCACCCTCACATTACATGTCGATCTTATCTCTTTAAAAATACTTGCATTTGATGTGATTTTAGGGATTGATTGGTTAACTACTCATCATGCTAAAATTGATTATTTTCGTAAAGTTGTTAGTTTTCATATTCCTAACCAACTTATTATGCGAATTCAAGCAACCAAACCACTAAAGTCAATCACTGTCATATCAAGCCATAAAACTATTCGTTTATTGAAAAACGGATGTCAAACTTTCTTAGCCCATGTCACAGATTTAAACAAAAATACGTCAGATTTGAATGATATTTCTATTGTTAATAATTTTCCTGACGTATTCCCTGAAGAACTTCCTGGTCTACCCCCAGAGCGTGAAATCGAGTTTTGTATTGACCTTGAACTCGGTACAAAATCCATTTCCAAAGCCCCATATCGAATGACTCCTATTGAACTTCAGGAGTTAAAAACCTAACTGCAGAAATTGTTAGACATCGATTTCATTTGTCCTAGTACGTCTCCTTGGGGTGCTCCTGTTCTATTCGTAAAGAAGAAAGATGGAAGTATGCGACTCTGTATTGACTATCGAGAGTTGAATCATGTTACCATAAAAAATAGGTATCCGTTGTCTCGCATTGATGACCTGTTTGACCAGTTGCAAGGCACTAAATTCTTTTCAAAGATCGATCTTCGTTCTGGATATCATTAGTTAAAGTTTAAAATCGACGACATTCCAAAGATTGCTTTTAGAACTCGGTACGGGCATTATAAATTCCTAGTCATGTCCTTTGGATTGACTAATGCTTCTGCTGCCTTCATGGTTATGATAAACTGAGTATTCAAGGAATATTTGGATCATTTTATAGTTGTCTTTATTGATAACATCCTCATATACTCTAAATACCGTGAAGATCATGAGCAACACTTAACGTTGATACTCCAAGAGCTTCGAGAAAATAAGTTATATGTCAAGTTGAAGAAATACGAGTTCTGGCTTGAAGAAGTAGCATTCCTTGGGCATGTGATATCAAATCAAGGAATATCTGTTGACCCGACAAATATTGAAGCAATACAAAGCTGGGAACAACCTAAGTCAGTGACCGAAGTACGTAGCTTTCTCGGCTTAGCTGGTTATTATCAGAGATTCGTGGAAGGATTTTCTCAAATCGCTACTCCATTAACTCAGCTAACTCGAAAAGATACAAAATTTGGTTGGAGCGAGGAATGTGAGAAGAGTTTTCAAGAACTCAAGAGGAGACTCATTTCAGCACCTGTTCTGACAATACAATTTAGTTCGGAGGGATTTTTCATCTACAACGATGCTTCATACAGAGGTTTAGGATGTGTTCTTATGCAACATGGGAAAGTCATAGCCTATACCTCGCGTCAACTCAAAGAATATGAGAGGAATTATCGTACTCATGATCTAGAGTTGGCAGCAGTCGTTTTCGCACTAAAGATATGGAGGCATTACCTGTATAGGGAGAAATTGGAGATCTACACAGATCATAAAATCCTCAAATACTTCTTCACCCAAAAAGAACTCAACATGCGGCACCGACGTTAGCTCGAGCTGTTGAAAGATTATGATCATACCATTCAATACCATCCTGGAAAAGCGAACTTGGTAGCTGACGCATTGAGTAGAAGATCATATGCGGGTACGAGTGCGATATTGTCAACATAAAAATCCATTTTGTGTAACTTACAAAGGATGGATATATAGATAAAGAATCCAGGGACCCACGTGATGATGTCAAATATACGAGTAGAACTGACTTTAATCGATATAGTTAAAGCTGCTCAAGCTACAGACCTGGAGTTGATGCGTATGAAAAAAAAATGCAAGAAGGTGCTATTCCGGAAACAAGAATCGATGAAGAAGGAATACTTCGAGTCAACTCCAGACTTTGTGTTCCTAACGACCCTGATTTAAAGTATAAAATCATGATGGAGGCGCACAACACACCGTTTGCAATCCGTCCTAGGAGTACTAAAATGTATCGTGATCTTCGACATACATTTTGGTGGAGTAATATGAAGAGAAAGATATCGAAGTTTATCTCAAGATGTCTAACTTGTCAACTAGTCAAGGCGGAGCATCAAGTGCAAAAAGGTCCATTACAACCACTTATAATTCCAGAATGGAAGTGGGAGTAAATTACCATGGATTTCGTTACTCGTCTTCCCAAGGTTTCTCAAGGCATAGATGCAATTTGGTTGATTGTTGATAGATTGAGCAAATATGCTCATTTCTTACCTATACGAGAAATTTATTCACTTGAACATCTTGCTCGTATATACATAAATAAGATTGTAAGGATGTATGGTATTCTAGTATCTATAATTTCTGATCGGGACCCAAGATTCACTTTACAATTTTGGGTTAGCTTGCAAAAAGCTATGGGCACAGATTTATGATTTAGTTCGGCATATCATCCTCAAACGGACGGGTAATCGGAGAGGACTATTCAAACTCTTGAGGATCTATTAAGACTCTATGTCCTTAACTTCAAGGGAAGTTGGGGCAAGTTCTTACCATTGGTGGAATTTTCCCACAACAACAGTTATCAAGCAAGCATCGGCATGGGCATGGCTCCATTTGAGGCGTTGTATGGACGCAAGTGTCGTTCTCTAGTATGCTAGGATGAGGTGGGTGAAGCAACATTGTTGGGACCGGAATTGGTACGCATGACAACGGAAAAGATTCAAATGATCCGGCAACGTATAAAAACCTCACAAGATCGACAAAAGAGTTATGATGATCTTCAACGAAAGGATTTGGAATTCAATGTTGGAGAGCATGTGTTGTTACGTGTGGCTCCATGGAAAGTAGTTACAAGATTTAAAAAGAGAGAAAAGCTCAATCCTCTATTCATTGGGCCATTTAAAATTCTTGACCGTGTAGAAACTGTGGTCTATAGACTCGCTTTACCGCCAAATATGTCTCGCGTTCATAATGTTTTTCACATATCCATATTACGTAAATATGTGAAAGACCCAAACCACATTATTGAGGTAGAACCGGATGAGATAACGAAAGATTTAACGTATGAAGAGGTACCTGTTAAATCTTGGATAAGAAGGAACATATTCTAAGCTCCAAGGTTATACCTCAACTCAAAGTTTTGTGGAGAAACCACAATGTTGAGGAAATGACCTGGGAGTTAGAATCTGAAATGAAATCAAGGTATCCTCACCTCTTCGACATACCAGGTACGTACCCCAATTTCGAGAATAAAATTTCATAAGAAGGGGAGGCTGTTACCCCAACTTTCATGAATAAAGATTAATTTTTCTCGAAATATATTTTTGAATATTATGGTGTGGATTTGTTATAATATTATAGTTGTGGGTTATATTTACAAAATTTACAAAGTATGTAAGTTGTTATAAAATATTCGATTGGTCGAGGAATATTCGTTTTAACAGAAAATATTCGTACAACGGCACAATCATTGGTGGACCCCACAACATAATTATTGTCGGAGTTAGAAAACAACAGAAATATCTTTTTATAAAAATAACGACGAAAGTTTTACCGTTAACTGTCGAATTACTCGGTGGTGAAAAGTAAAGTAATACGCGTGGTTGCATAGTAGCACACAGTATTTGATGCTTACGTGAGAAGTCACTCAGTTATACTCAATTATTACTACAGTAATTGTTGCATAGTATCTCACGTTATTTGATTAAATTATTGTCAATATTTTATATATTATTAAATCAATAATTGAGATGACAGTTTATTCATATTATTATCTGCATAATTAACAATGTCCAGAAAGTTCTGTCGGAAAAAGGGGTTTGGTCACCTAATTGCGCGCCAATGGGGAGAAATTCTTATCTGAAAGCCCCCTCTTTCCTGGGAACGATCTGGTTGTTAATATTGCGAGTTATAATAATAATGAAAAAAATGTTGTTAAAAATATTAAGAGAATTTTATAAAGTATTTGTTGTAAATTTTGCTTATTATTTGGACCCCCACTTACTCATTTTTTAAAATAATTGGTAGAAAGTTATTCAGTATATATATATATATATATATATATATATATATATATATATTATAAGAGGTGGAGCCCACGTGTGATGATGATATGGGTGGGGCCCACGAATGTTGAAAAATAAAATATCAGGGGGGGTTCACGGGTGGGAACTATTTTGATTTTATATATATATATATATATATATATATATATATATATATATATATATATATATATTATAATAAGTTTTATTTCTTTATAAAAAATAGAATATATTATATTTTATTTGCATATTATTTTTCAATATTATTTGCATAGTGTTTTATTCGGCTTCCGTGTTGGTGCAACTGTTGGTCCGCGAAAAACTTTTTCAAATAGTAACCCTTCCATTCTCTTATAAATAGGATGCTTAGTTTAGAATTGAAAATCACACCAGAATCAAATAATTCTTCTTCTATAATATTGAGCGCATTTCTTTCGAGTTTTAGGAAGCTTTGAGTATAGAAAATAGTAAAAGTTTTCTTCAAAAATATTCCCGCTATACCAGTTGGAATACTCTCCTTTTTAAGGTAAGAGATATTATTTTTGTTCAATATTCGTATGAAATAATATTTTTTTTCCATACTCTATAGTATGTAAGTAATATTATTTCGTTTCAGATTCCGAATTCTATATTCATTTTGTTAAGTTTTGGCTTCTATCCTCCATGAAATTAGTAGAATATCCTTAAAATTTGTGTTTCATCCAGTATCTTTTCATCGAAATATTATTCTGAGCATTCTTGATAAGTTTTAACTTTTTCATGCCGAAGTACTATTCACGGGATACTATTCCTAAAATACTATTCACGGGATACTATGCACTCGATTACTATTCACCTGGGGTACTATTCATGACAAAAATTGATTTCTTTTTGGTCCAAATTATTGTTGAAACAATATTATTCTTTAATTTTACTCCACAAAGCAGTATCATGTTGACAACTTGTACATTATTGAATTATGGATAAATTAAATTATAAATCTTTAAAATTTATCCTTTGCTTTCATTTAATTGAATTCTTATATCATTGTCATCATCCTCATGCTTATATTGTGATGAAAGTCATCATTGGCGAGTAGTGCATAAATGGATTGTTGATTGGTATGATTATGACCAGGGATGATTCGGTATAATCATGACCAGGGATTATTCGGTATAATCATGACCTGTAATGTTACAAATGATGTGATAAAAGTCCTTATTGGCCGGTAGTGCATTAATGGACAGTTGTTGGCATGATCAAGACTGTTGATGATTACAAGAATATCTTTGGCCCATAGTGCATGGATAATTCGTGGACGTGATACTAATGAATATCATTGGCTCGTAGTGCAGGGATGATTCGATGATGTGGATTATTTATTAAGCTGAGTCTCAGCGATAAAATTGATGATAAACTTTTTAAATCATAAAAGATAGTAGATATCATGCTCTACTTGACTCTTCTAATGGATTGTCTGTTCCACAGCAGTTAAACTTGATGTTTATTATAATTTATCAGTTTAACACTGTTGAAGGCTAACGATAATTTATTCTGCATTATCTTAGTCATAATATTTCTTACTGGGCTAGTTGAGCTCACCATTTTGCTTTCATTGTTCTCTTCAAGAAATGAGAATGTACTCGAGACTAGTCAGGAAATGGAGTGACGGTCCGAGATGGTTGTTTTAGTAGTCCTCACTATTTAGTGTGATAATAAATATAATGAGGATTGAATTTGAGTTTGGATATTGTCTATGAGACAATATTCGTGTAAAAACTCTCAGCTCATGTTGTATAATTAAGTTTATATTTGTATTCTGTAACAAGTATTTGGCGATTCAAGATGGGTGATGTATACCTATTTTGGGGACGTCACAGTTGGTATCAAAGCTTAGGGATTTGATCCTTGGCTAAGATGTGAGACTAGAACTAGGGGAAGGGACGGGGAAATCATTCGCTAGTATGACCTATCTAAGTTTATTTGTTATTTAATTGGTTGGTCAGAATATAGGGATAATATGTGGCATGTCAATTAACCTCTGTTTTGTGGTTGTGTTTGAAAATGGCATCCGAAAATGTCGAGTTAAGCAATGGAGTACATGAGACCGTTGAGTCACCACTGATTAATACCCATGATAATGTGCATCAGGAAGGCAATAATCCTCAGGTGAACAACAACACTGACCAAATGGCGAACGATGAAATGTTTAGGAGCTTTCTATAATTTGTGCAACATCAGGAAAGAGAGACTCCTGTTCAAAATGCAGGTGGAAACACTGGCAACTCTCGTACGATCACCGCTAAGCAGTTCAAGAAGCTGGGACCACCAAAGTTTTTGGGAAAGTCAGAACCACTTAAGGCAGAGATGTGGATAAAATAGATCACTAAGATATTTGATGTCTTGGGATGCTCTGAGGAGCAAAAAGTTCCCTTTGCCACCTTCATGTTACGAGGAGAGGCAGATTATTGGTGAGAATCTGTAAAACGTACTTAGTCTGCCGCACTCAAGATGTCTTGGGAGAAGTTCCAAGAATTTTTCAACGACAAGTACTTTCCCGAAAGTATTCGTCACATGAAGGAGGTAGAGTTCATCAAGCTTGAATAAAACAATATGACCGTGTCGTAGTACAAAGCAAAGTTTATCGAGTTGTCCCGGTTTGCATCCCACTTGGTTGATAATGAGGAGAAAATGACGCGAATGTTTTTACGAGGTTTGAAACCTGAAATACGTCTATACCTCATTTCTCACAAACTGTGTTTGTATTCAGATGTTGTAAACAAGGCTCAGTTATTGGAATGTGATAATGAGTCAACCCAACCAAGAGATAGCAGCCGGTAAAGCAATACTACTAGTGGTAACAGTCATCGAAGCGATGACAACAAATGTGGAGGAAATCAACATGCCATAAATGATAACCACTTCGGTGGTAATCATGGCCAAGACAATAAAAGTGGAAATTTCAAGAAGAGGAGATTCAATATTGATGGAAAGACGTCAGCACCAACACCTGTTGTTAAAGAAGGAGAACGATCACCGATCGTATGCTACAAATGAGGATGGGAGGGACACATCAGTCCAAACTGTACGCAGCAGTCCAAAACATATTACAATTATGGAAGAGAATGTTACCTGGCTCGATTTTGCCGTGCAGTGAAGTGAAGTCCAGCTGGGATGGAGGCACCAAAGGCCGTCCTAGAGAAGTCAAAGTCAGTGGTTCAAGGGAGAGCAAGAGTGGATGAGGTTTGAATCAACAAACAACATTAAAGCAACGTAGAGAAATGCGTTGGAGTTCAAATTTTAAAATAATTTTCAGTGTTATTACCTTATTTTCTCCAATAATGGATGTGCTCGAGTTTATAGCAAATGATGTCGATGGGGAGAAAAGTACAAAAGCTATTACAATTGATTTTGAGTTTGTGTTCTTGTTAAACTTATTGAAAGGAGTCATGGGAATTACAAATGACTTATCACAAGCCTTACAGAAGAAAGATCATGACATTTTAAACGTCATAGCTCTAGTTAATTTAACCAAGTAACAATTATAAATCATTAGAGAAAACTGGATGATTTGTTAGTGGAAACTTATGAATTTTGTGCATTGCATAACATTGTTTTCCCGAGGTCGCAGGATATTTTTGTGTTTCAAGGGATACCACGATGCAAAATTTAAATAAGTTGATTTTAATAGTATATTCGATATAATTTCTTATGATAATAATTTTGTGTCTATATCTAATAAATTTAAAAACAAATTTTAATTCCAAATATAGTCAATTTAACCATAAAAAGTTAATTTAGACAAATAAAACTAAATTGACGGAGCTTTTAGAAGAACTTTAACATCTGCCCTCTATTTATTGTGACTTTAAAAATTATCCTAAATTCACTTCATAATCCTATTTTAACTGTATCAACAAACAAGGTGATATGAAATTATGTTCAAAAAAATAATAATTTATACGTCAACTAAATCTCAGTAAGGAGTTAATAAATATAAAATAGAATAATAATGCGTAATTATTATTATTGTTGTTGTTGTTGTTGTTGTTGTTGTTGTTGTTGTTGTTGTTGTTATTAGTAGTAGTATAACGACCCCGAAACTCGATCTAACTCCAAACTCGAGTTCGGTGTGTCACGGTACTACCCAATCAACATAACCTTAAGACATGAATGTAATTATTACATTATTACAACATATTACTTCTAATCTCAAGTTCTATTACATTTACATCTTCATATCATATTACTAACGAATATTACATCATTCAAATATTACAACTAAAAATATCCAGTATATTACAACCTATAATGTTATTAATTTAAATATGATAAATAAAGAATTCTTTTTGTTGAACACCATTTGGTTACTCAAGTCCGTCTGCTTTAGCTGCAAAAAGTGTAGAATTTTTGCAAGAGTGAGCATTAAATTGCCCAGCAAGCTATACCATTTTAAGAGAAAACACTCTCTAATCTTTCTAAGACTCAACTCATCCTAACAAATATATATGTGAAAAGAATCACATTCTCAATATATATATATATAAGAACAACATAACACAAGTGTTCAACAAATATCAGTGTAGTGAACTGAGTGGTCACAAATCCCCTGGCCATACGAAGGTTTGTTTAACTCAACTACCACACATAAACGATCAAAAAGTATGTGACTGTACTCACACTTAACCTTAGTTAACACCGTAACATCTAACTAGTCAAAATTATTTACATCAACTCACTTTGACATCAACTTATCTCTGTTCTTCTCTAATACTCAGCATGTATCCAATGAAAACAATTAGCATGTACTTAATCATAACATAGATCATGAATTAATCAGAACTTTAATAATCTGAACAGTTCAATAATAGAACCATACTTTCACAGAAGCACATGAGTACAAATATTGGCAAAGAACACAATTTAAAGCTAAACACATTATACAATATCAATAAAATTGCACAACGACATGAAACTTCCATTCGATTCAACAATTTGAATGAAATTAGAAAACTTGCTTAATGAAATTTGAGAAAGTTCAAGAAACATGCTTAATATTAACAGTTAAACAAGAATTAGAAACTTGCTCAATAAAATTTTAGTAAGTTTAGGAAACTTGCCTTAAGCACTACTTTATAGCTTACGCTATATTGCTCTTCAAACAACCTACATATATCATTAAGGTCGAACATACCAATTAGTTAAGTATTGACCCCAAATATTGGTTTACTTTAGCTCATCTTAGGTGATTTAATAATTTACGATGTTCGGGTTTTATAACTCGACACAATGTACTTAACTATATATACCTCGGTATATTTCTCTTTTAACTTCGTTTATAGATTAGATTTTAATTCTAAAGTCCCGTGATGCTCATATTTCAAAATTTATGACATCTTAAATCTTTCTTTCTTTTTTTTATTACATTTGTCTTATATAGTTCAGAACAACATAGCATAACGTTGCCCGACTAATCGGCATTTGGAAACCAATCTAAATTTGTTTACTTCCCGCTTAGCCTAAATCATAATTTAGACTTACATATTAAAATCCTTCCATAACTTTATTATTTCCATTTCATCTCTTATGGTTTGCGTTTTATGATTTGATTAATACGCCTAACTTTCATTTTTCATTTTCTTGTTACAGGTATAAAGTAACATCTTAAACCGTCTGCTTTCAAAAACCCCATGTATGTTAATCCACACAGTTTAAAGTAATGACACGAAGTGTCAGCTTTATCTTTAAAATCACTATCTACTAATCCAGACAGTTTAAACTAAAGATAGGAAGTGTCTGCTTTTGTGACACCCCCAAATCCGGGTACTTCGATTCCACGGGATTTGGTGTTCACTGTACAAGCATCATCTATCTATCTACCCATAAATAATATCAAACCAAACAATAGATAGAAATCATAATAAAATCTATTCCCTTAAGGGTTACATCAACTGAATCATAAATAAATCCCAGGTTACTCTAACCTTAAAACATCTGTGCGGAATTCTAAACAAATAAGTCTTAACATCAACATAACTCAAGTCTTAAACAAATACATCAATTAATAAATAACAGGTCTTCATCATTTGCTAACTTTGCCCTTGCCCTTACTAGTGGAGGCTTTATCGCTTCTTTCATTCTTAACTGCAATGTTATTATTAAGCAAGAGTGAGCACAAATGCCCAGAAGTATAAAAAAATGAAACAACAGTATAATAACATGCGAATAATCAACGACATCTGAATAAAGCTCAACTTTTGAATCAAGAATAAATAACATGAATCAAAAGAATACTGAGGGTCATAAGACCTTGAACTATGTCCTAGGTTAACAAGGGTTGTACTTGAAACCTTTAACAGTCATAAGACTATGGACCTTCTTCTCGTACTTAGGGGGATCAGCCCTTAGTACCATACTGTGCACAATATCTTAACGCTAACGCATAAGTGAATCCCTTTTCAGGGTTGTTCATCTCAGTTTGACATTCGAGTCCGCACCAAAGGAAGTTTGGTTTGGATAATTCAATAAGGGTTCTGAAATTTAGAACGTTCATCAACTAAGGACTAGCTAAATCATTAAGATTCACTAGTCTAAAAAGGTTCAACAATAATGATATTCGATTTGAATAATAATCTCAAATGTATACAATAGAACAATTATTGTATAATTGAATCATGCTTTGAAAGATAATCAATCTTTAATATAATACTTGAACTTGAATAATAATTTAAGTTTAAGTAAATTGCTCAATGTAAAAATAGAGTTAAGAAACTTGCTCAATTTAAGAGTTTAAGTTTAGGAGACTTGCCTCGCGTGTAGATTACACTTTAACTAATCACGTTCTTTGAAATAAATCCTACATACCATTCACATTCAATACCAGTTAATTATTAACTAATCATCATAACTTATTCTCATTGTCTACTTTAATAATTGACTAACTTAGTCAAATCATCACGTTGACACCTAATTTGTTCGTCATGAATGAATAACTAATTATGTATTTAATAATACAATTCACATGTAATTATGTTATTTACATGCTAAACAAATATTTTATCATCATATAATATTTCTAACATATTTACATGTTCATTATTTTAATACACTAACCCATTGTTAGACTTAGAAAATTTAAAAGCTCATTTTTTTTTTATTTTTTTTTCCAGTTCGCGAAGAACACAGAATTCAGCGAAAATAATTACTACAAAATCATTAATTCTCCAAATTAAACATACCCACATGTTGGAATTCATATATAATTAATACCCAATATTTATATACTGACAAAACTAATTTTAAACACTTAATAACAGATTTAAAGCCTAACAATTCACTGACTTTGATGTTCATGAAGTTTTAGAAAACTTTATGTGAAAATTCTCCCTACGAATTCGTTATAACACCGAATTCGTTCGTTTAAGGCTTAAACTCTTCGTATTAACATGCATAACAACATACAAGTCCAAAATTTAGGGATAATATATAATCAATACATTAATTATCACATATATGGCCATATGGCCATATCACGTACTCTGTTTATTTTGAAAAACATACGTACGACATGCTTTCATGAAACTGATCACATGGCTTACATGGTATATATAATTAAGCACTATTTGGTATAACATAGCACACATATATAAAGTTATACTCATCTCAGATACCAAACACAGAGATTTTTAGAAAACTGTGAAAGCCATTTTATGAAAACCTAAAAGACGTAAATGTAGAAATTGGGTTTGGAGAGAATTACCCAGAGTATAAGATGATCAGATAACCCTTTTTGTAATAACCTGTAATTACACACTCACAAATTCTCTAAAAAATTCTCACCTTCTCTCTGAACTCTCTCTGAAAATAATGCCAGACTTAGAAAATTATGAAGAAGAAGAAGGAAGCGTCGAAGAAATAAAACTGACGCGATGTGGTCAGTTGCCCAGTCATGGGTTAAGTGCCCATAACCTCTCTTAGTGCCATGTTTGGCTTAGCAAATAAATTCAAAGCTCATTATTTTAATAAACCTTTTATTATATAGTTTAATAAATGTCACACTCCTTATAAAATAACTCTAATATTTTATTTAATTTATTATAAATAAAATATAATATTTTCTCATAAATTCATATAGTCACATAATTAATTTTTCTCATTAATAAATAATAACAATTTATTAAATCTCTAATTAATAATTAGATTAATTAAATAACATCATGCTTAATTAAATAACTTATTTAATTCGACAAGCTCGCATAATTACATACTTGAATAATAATTATTCTCCACATTAATTTAATAAATGTAACACATATAATTAAATTAATCTACCACAATTGCATCGATTAATTATTAAATCTAATAATTAAATCATCGAAAAATATTTATTTACTTCAATAAGTATTTAAAATAATTTACAAAATTCTCGTTCGTCACGTCTTTCCCCCCTTAAAAGGATTCTGTCCCCAGAATCACGGCTCAATAATTTCGACCCGTTACACTCTCCCCCCCTTACAAAGATTCTGTCCCCAGAATCGCATACACATAATTAAGTAAATAAATCAGGGTAATTCTTCATCATATTCGCTTCGAGTTCCCACGTAGCTTCTTCAGCGTTGTGGTTTCTCCAAATTACCTTAACAGAAGGTATAACTTTATTTCTGAGAACTTGTTCTTTTCGGTCGACAATTTGGACAGGAATTTCTTCATAAGATAAGTCTTTCTCAAAATGCAGGGGTTCGTATTCAATTACATGCTTGTAATCAGGTTTGTAAGGTCGTAACACAGAAACATGGAAGACGTTGTGGATATTCTCGAGTGCTGGAGGTAAGGCTACCTCGTACGCAACTTCTCCAATTCTTCGCAGTACCTCAAAGGGTCCAATAAATCTTGGACTCAATTTTTCTTTTTTTCCGAACCTGATCTTTCCCTTCCAAGGAGAGACCTTCAAGAAAACATAACTACCTGATTCAAACTCGATATTTTTACGATGTGGATCAGCGTATTTCTTCTGTCGATCTTGAGCTGCTACCAGTCGTGCTCGGATCACTTTGACTATTTCTACCGTCTGCTGTACCAATTATGGCCCTAGCAATTGTCTTTCACCAACTTCATCCCAATAAAGCGGAGTTCTGCACTTTCTGCCGTATAACGCTTCGTAAGGCGGCATACCAATACTAGCGTGGTAACTGTTGTTGTAGCCGAACTCTACCAACGGTAGGTGATCATCCCAATTTCTTTTGAAGTCCATTACACATGCTCGTAACATATCTTCCAGTTTTTGAATCGTTCGTTCGCTTTGTCCGTCTGTTTGAGGGTGGTAAGCTGTACTCATTCGCAGTTGTGTACCCATGCATTCCTGAAGACGTTTCCAGAAATTTGATATGAAGCGCGGATCCCTATCGGAAACAATAGACACCGGCACTCCGTGCCTCGAAACAATCTCTTTCACATATAATCTTGCCAACTGATCTAAGTTAAATCTGATTTTGATAGGAAGGAAGTGCGCGGATTTCGTCAGTCGGTCAACGATAACCCATACTGCGTCATAGCCTTTCTGAGTTGTCGGAAGGCCAACCACGAAATCCATCGTAATATGTTCCCATTTCCATTCTGGGATCTCCAACGGTTGTAGCAATCCACTCGGTCTCTGATGTTCTGCTTTAACTTTCTGACATGTCAGGCATTTGGCAATACATTCTGCAACATCACGTTTCAAATTCGGCCACCAGAAATGTTGTCGAAGATCTTGGTACATTTTTGTACTACCAGGGTGAATCGAATATCTTGAACTATGAGCCTCACTCAAAATTTCTTGCTTAATTTCTTGTACTGGCGGAACCCAAATTCTGCTTTCAAATCTCAATATTCCTTCCTTATCCATCTTAAATCTTGGTTCGGTTCCTTCAGATATTTTCGTTGTTACCTTTTTGCATTCATCATCCTGAAGCTGAGCCTCCTTCACTCTATCTAGTAGAGTTGTACCAGATTGCATCTGAAATAGCTTCTCATCAATCTCCATAGGATACTTCACTTCTAACTCCAGTTTCTCCATATCTGTAATTAGCTCCTGCTGAGCAGTCAACATCATCAATTTCTCACGACCCTTTCTACTTAAGGCGTCGGCAACCACATTAGCCTTACCCGGATGGTATAAAATCTCACAGTCATAATCCTTGATTAATTCCAACCATCTTCTTTGACGCATATTCAAATCTTTCTGTGTAAAAATATATTTCAGACTCTTGTGGTCCGTATATATTTCACACTTTTCCCCGTATAGATAGTGCCTCCAAATTTTCAATGCAAAAACAACTGCAGCTAACTCCAAATCATGGGTTGGGTAACCCTTCTCGTAATCCTTCAACTGCCGTGATGCATACGCAATGACTTTGCCGTTTTGCATCAGCACACAGCCAAGTCCTTTATGTGACGCATCGCTAAAAACAACAAAATTTCCTGTATCATCCGGAAGAGATAACACAGGCGCTGTACTCAACCTCTTCTTTAATTCTTGAAAACTCTCCTCACACTTCTCCGTCCAAACAAATTTCACAGCTTTTCGAGTTAAATTCGTTAACGGAGTTGCGATCTTAGAAAAATCTTGTATGAATCTTCTATAATATCCTGCTAATCCAAGAAAACTTCTTACTTCTGACGGCGTTCTCGGCTGATCCCAGTTAATCACAGCTTCTACTTTGGATGGATCTACCGAAATTCCATCTTTATCGATTACGTGACCAAGAAATTATACTCTCTCGATCCAGAATTCGCATTTCGAAAATTTAGCATACAACTTCTCCCTTCTCAATACTTTCAACGTTAACCTCAAGTGTTCTTCATGTTCCTCTTTGGTTTTGGAATATACCAAAATGTCATCTATAAATACCACCACGAATTTGTCCAAAAACGGCTTGAATACACCATTCATTAGTCCCAGAAATGCTGCAGGAGCATTCGTAAGACCAAACGACATTACTAAAAACTCATAATGACCATATCGCGTTCGGAACGCTGTCTTCGGTACATCCTCTGGCCTCACCTTCAGTTGGTGATAACCACTCCTCAAGTCAATCTTGGAAAAGTATTTTGCTCCCTTCAATTGATCAAACAGATCATCGATCCTCGGTAATGGATATTTGTTCTTAATCGTGACCTTATTTAATTCTCTGTAGTCAATGCAGAGCCTCATCGATCCGTCCTTCTTTTTCACGAACAACACCGGCGCTCCCCACGGCGATACGCTCGGTTGAATGTACTTTTTGTCCAACAATTCTTATAGTTGTACCATTAATTTCTTCATCTCTACTGGCGCCATTCGGTATGGTGCCTTCGATATTGGAGCAGTTCCGGGCGCCAAATCAATCACAAAGTCTACTTCTCTATCTGGAGGAAGTCCTGGCAAATCGTCTGGAAATACATCGACGAAGTCCCTCACAATCGGTATCTCCTCTACCTTCGGGTTCTCTTTTCGACTGTCGACTATGTAAGCTAAATATCCTACACAGCCTTGTCTTAATAACTTCCTGGCCTGCAACATCGTCAGACAACTCGCTTGTCTAGGCGACTTGCTACCATAAAACACAACCTTTGACGGAGTCATAAGGTTAATACGCTTCTTTTGGCAGTCAATTACAGCCCCATAATTGGATAGCCAATCCATACCCAATATAACGTCGAATTCCCCCAATCGAATAGGGATAAGATCTACGTTCATGATATTACCCTTAATATCCACTCTACAATTCTTATACACATGCTTAACAGGAATTATCTCTCTATTCGCAATTTCTATAATCATGGGATATTCCAATTCATCCTTAAGCAAATCTAAACTATTAGCAAAGTCATCGGATATAAAGGAACAAGTAGCACCCGAATCAAATAAAACGTAAGCATTAATTTCATTGATCGGAATGATACCTGACACCACATCACGAGACTGGATTGCATCCTGCACCGTCATATTGAAAGTTCTGGCAGTTGGTCTGTTTGTTGCAGGTGGTCCGGTGATGGTTAAGGTATTTTCACTGCTATTTCCCCGGTTTCCTCCTTGTCCTGATCCTCCCGATCCCTTTTTGGGACAGTCTCTTGCTAAATGATCTTTCGAACCACAATTGAAACAAGCACCCTTCTTTGGGTTTGGACAATTTGGTGCTATGTGGCCTTCCTGACCACAATTGTAGCACACTCTCTTTCCCTTCAAACAAACTCCTAGATGTGCCTTGCCGCAAGTCAGACATGCTTCTATCTTCTTTTTCTGCCCTCCGTGTTGACTTCCAGCTGTCGAGTTATCCGTCCACTTCCTCTTCTGATTATTATTATTCCCAGTATTACTTCCACCAGTCTTGTTATTACCTTCATTCTCACTCTTTTTCTTTTTCTGTTCTTGGTTGTATTTAGTCACTGCATCACTTCCTCCTTCCGCGAGAATGGCCTTTTCCAAAACTCCCGCAAACGTGTTAAGTTGAAACATTGATACCTTGCTGTATACCCAAGGCTTCAGTCCTTGTTCGAATCGTCTGGCTTTCCTCTCATCAGTGTGTACTTGATACGGGGCAAACCTTGCCAACTCATCGAATTTAGCCGCGTATTCAGGCACGCTCATGTTTCCCTGTTTCAATTCTAGAAATTGCACCTCCATCTGATTCTGCGAACTAGCTGGGAAATACATTTCGAAAAACATCTCTTTGAATCCCTCCCACGTAATTACACGTTCACCTCCTCGCATCTTGTTTGCCTGCCACCAGTAGCTAGCCTCAGACTTCAGCATAAATGTCGCAAAAACGGTCTTCTGATCTTTTTGAACCCTAGCAACGTCGAAAACCTTCTCCATTTCCATCACCCACGTTTGAGCCTCGATCGGGTTTCTGGAACCTTTGAACTCTGGCGGTCCCACAGCCTTAAAATCTTTAAACGTTGTGCTAGGTGGAGCTTGCGGCTGGTTATTCATGACTCCAGTTAGTAAATTAACTAGCTGTTGAACTGGATTAACATTGGCATTATTGTTATTATTGGTTGACCCTTCCTGAGCCGGTTGACGTTGTTGTCTTCTCCTTGGCGGCATTTTTCTGTTAAATAAACGTTTATTAGAACTTTATTTATTTCTCTGCATAGTTAAGACATTACTCAACAATTTAACATATCACTTAACACATCATCTCAAACAACTTGATATCTTTTCATTCAAATAAAAAGTTTTAACATTAAACTATATCATACTGCTATTTACATCATCTATCCTGGAATAAAGAATCCACAGGATTTAAAACATTCAAATATTAACATATTCCTTAGTTCATAAACACATCAGAATTTACATAAAACTATATAAGTCTTTCACATAAATAAACAGATTCTATTCCTGTCTTCCAAGGTGCTCAATAGCCTTGCCACGCTCCTAATTCATGATACGAGACATCGTCCTGCGATCCAACATATACGATGGAAGTCCTTCAAACTGGATGGGGTACCTTAACACTCGCTCTTGAACCTCATCCATCGCATGATTAAGTGTGGCGTACGTGTCTTCAAGCTTTGCCTTCTTTGCACGACTATCATTTTCTGCACGATCAGCTCGATGTGATTCACTTACCCATCCTTCCTCTGCTATTTTCAGTCTTCCGGAAGTTTCCTTCAGTTCCTTCTTCAGCTTCTCTATCTCCTCGGTTTTATATTCAGTTTGACCCTTCTCATGAATTAGATCCCACTCCACGTTTCCTAAACGTGTATGAAGGGTCACAATCTCTCTATCCTTCTCCTCTAAAGTAGACTGCTGAACAGTCGCTCGCTCAGTCAATTCCTGAACCTCATCTTGTAACTCCACGTTACGATCATATAGTGTGTCATACATCTCAGCATCAGCAGTGTACCGTGGTAGCTCCTCTTCTTCTTCCTCCTCATCAAACTCCTCCTCAGGACCCTCCTCAGGATCAATCTCAGGTTCATGCTCCTGACCAACAACGGTGATCAATGGAGATGAAACCCTCTGCACCAGCTGCTCCCTAACGACATGAATGTCTCGGGGCTCCTCCTCAGTCGGTCCTATAAGTACACGAGATCCCTCCTCAGTAGGTACTATAGGTAAATGGGGTCCCTCCTCAGCTTGACTAGCTTCTCCATCATTCGTCATCCTGACAACAAAATTTTAAGTTTTAGTTACTAAGTTATACTATCTAACGCATACTTAACACATAAACACATAATGTATTTTATTATCTTTAATGAATTACAAAAATTCATTTCTTAGAACTCGATAAGAGTTTTCAATTACTATCTTCTTCTATAAGGCTACTACCTAAGGTTGTTTCCCCCACCTAAGGTTCATAACCTACGGCTCTGATACCAACTTGTGACACCCCCAAATCCGGGTACTTCGATTCCACAGGATTTGGTGTTCACTGTACAAGCATCATCTATCTATCTACCCATAAATAATATCAAACCAAACAATAGATAGAAATCATAATAAAATCTATTCCCTTAAGGGTTACATCAACTGAATCATAAATAAATCCCAGGTTACTCTAACCTTAAAACATCTGTGCGGAATTCTAAACAAATAAGTCCTAACATCAACATAACTCAAGTCTTAAACAAATACATCAATTAATAAATAACAGGTCTTCATCATTTGCTAACTTTGCCCTTGCCCTTACTAGTGGAGGGTTCATCGCTTCTTTCATTCTTAACTGCAATGTTATTATTAAGCAAGAGTGAGCACAAATGCCCAAAAGTATAAAAAAATGAAACAACAGTATAATAACATGCGAATAATCAACGACATCTGAATAAAGCTCAACTTTTGAATCAAGAATAAATAACATGAATCAAAAGAATACTGAGGGTCATAAGACCTTGAACTATGTCCTAGGTTAACAAGGGTTATACTTGAAACCTTTAACAGTCATAAGACTATGGACCTTCTTCTCGTACTTAGGGGGATCAGCCCTTAGTACCATACTGTGCACAATATCTTAACGCTAACGCATAAGTGAATCCCTTTTCAGGGTTGTTCATCTCAGTTTGACATTCGAGTCCGCACCAAAGGAAGTTTGGTTTGGATAATTCAATAAGGGTTCTGAAATTTAGAACGTTCATCAACTAAGGACTAGCTAAATCATTAAGATTCACTAGTCTAAAAAGGTTCAACAATAATGATATTCGATTTGAATAATAATCTCAAATGTATACAATAGAACAATTATTGTATAATTGAATCATGCTTTGAAAGATAATCAATCTTTAATATAATACTTGAACTTGAATAATAATTTAAGTTTAAGTAAATTGCTCAATGTAAAAATAGAGTTAAGAAACTTGCTCAATTTAAGAGTTTAAGTTTAGGAGACTTGCCTCGCGTGTAGATTACACTTTAACTAATCACGCTCTTTGAAATAAATCCTACATACCATTCACATTCAATACCAGTTAATTATTAACTAATCATCATAACTTATTCTCGTTGTCTACTTTAATAATTGACTAACTTAGTCAAATCATCACGTTGACACCTAATTTGTTCGTCATGAATGAATAACTAATTATGTATTTAATAATACAATTCACATGTAATTATGTTATTTACATGCTAAACAAATATTTTATCATCATATAATATTTCTAACATATTTACATGTTCATTATTTTAATACACTAACCCATTGTTAGACTTAGAAAATTTAAAAGCTCATTTTTTTATTTTTTTATTTTCCAGTTCGCGAAGAACACATAATTCAGCGAAAATAATTACTACAAAATCATTAATTCTCCAAATTAAACATACACACATGTTGGAATTCATATATAATTAATACCCAATATTTATATACTGACAAAACTAATTTTAAACACTTAATAACAGATTTAAAGCCTAACAATTCACTGACTTTGATGTTCATGAAGTTTTAGAAAATTTTATGTGAAAATTCTCCCTACGAATTCGTTATAACACCGAATTCGTTCGTTTAAGGCTTAAACTCTTCGTATTAACATGCATAACAACATACAAGTCCAAAATTTAGGGATAATATATAATCAATACATTAATTATCACATATATGGCCATATGGCCATATCACGTACTCTGTTTATTTTGAAAAACATACGTACGACATGCTTTCATGAAACTGATCACATGGCTTACATGGTATATATAATTAAGCACTATTTGGTATAACATAGCACACATATATAAAGTTATACTCATCTCAGATACCAAACACAGAGATTGTTAGAAAACTGTGAAAGCCATTTTATGAAAACCTAAAAGACGTAAATGTAGAAATTGGGTTTGGAGAGAATTACCCAGAGTATAAGATGATCAGATAACCCTTTTTGTAATAACCTGTAATTACACACTCACAAATTCTCTAAAAAATTCTCACCTTCTCTCTGAACTCTCTCTGAAAATAATGCCAGACTTAGAAAATTATGAAGAAGAAGAAGGAAGCGTCGAAGAAATAAAACTGACGCGATGTGGTCAGTTGCCCAGTCATGGGTTAAGTGCCCATAACCTCTCTTAGTGCCATGTTTGGCTTAGCAAATAAATTCAAAGCTCATTATTTTAATAAACCTTTTATTATATAGTTTAATAAATGTCACACTCCTTATAAAATAACTCTAATATTTTATTTAATTTATTATAAATAAAATATAATATTTTCTCATAAATTCATATAGTCACATAATTAATTTTTCTCATTAATAAATAATAACAATTTATTAAATCTCTAATTAATAATTAGATTAATTAAATAACATCATGCTTAATTAAATAACTTATTTAATTCGACAAGCTCACATAATTACATACTTGAATAATAATTATTCTCCACATTAATTTAATAAATGTAACACATATAATTAAATTAATCTACCACAATTGCATCGATTAATTATTAAATCTAATAATTAAATCATCGAAAAATATTTATTTACTTCAATAAGTATTTAAAATAATTTACAAAATTCTCGTTCGTCACGTCTTTCCCCCCTTAAAAGGATTCTGTCCCCAGAATCACGGCTCAATAATTTCGACCCGTTACACTCTCCCCCCCTTACAAAGATTCTGTCCCCAGAATCGCATACACATAATTAAGTAAATAAATCAGGGTAATTCTTCATCATATTCGCTTCGAGTTCCCACGTAGCTTCTTCAGCGTTGTGGTTTCTCCAAATTACCTTAACAGAAGGTATAACTTTATTTCTGAGAACTTGTTCTTTTCGGTCGACAATTTGGACAGGAATTTCTTCATAAGATAAGTCTTTCTCAAAATGCAGGGGTTCGTATTCAATTACATGCTTGTAATCAGGTTTGTAAGGTCGTAACACAGAAACATGGAAGACGTTGTGGATATTCTCGAGTGCTGGAGGTAAGGCTACCTCGTACGCAACTTCTCCAATTTTTCGCAGTACCTCAAAGGGTCCAATAAATCTTGGACTCAATTTTTCTTTCTTTCCGAACCTGATCTTTCCCTTCCAATGAGAGACCTTCAAGAAAACATAACTACCTGATTCAAACTCGATATTTTTACGATGTGGATCAGCGTATTTCTTTTGTCGATCTTGAGCTGCTACCAGTCGTGCTCGGATCACTTTGACTATTTCTACCGTCTGCTGTACCAATTATGGCCCTAGCAATTGTCTTTCACCAACTTCATCCCAATAAAGCGGAGTTCTGCACTTTCTGCCGTATAACGCTTCGTAAGGCGGCATACCAATACTAGCGTGGTAACTGTTGTTGTAGCCGAACTCTACCAACGGTAGGTGATCATCCCAATTTCCTTTGAAGTCCATTACACATGCTCGTAACATATCTTCCAGTGTTTGAATCGTTCGTTCGCTCTGTCCGTCTGTTTGAGGGTGGTAAGCTGTACTCATTCGCAGTTGTGTACCCATGCCTTCTCTCTCTCTCCCTCTACCTCTCCCTCTCCCTTTCATCCGCCCATCTCCTTCCTTTTTTTTTCTCTCTCTTGCAAAATAAATAAATTAGCTAATTATAGATAATTAACTCATCTCATCTCCCACCAACTAACCTAACCATCCTCTTAGGTTAAGCTAACTCAAGTTAGAGTAAGGAGTAGAATAATGACAATTGAAGACTTATGGATTAAAATGGCAAGAAAAGATAAACACACAATTAATAATCTTGCCACCTATAGTAGGTAAGTCACCACATACTCCTCTTTTTGCTGCCAAAATGACCGGATCTCCCTTGGCCATTTTCGCTTTCCTTTCTTTTGTTTATCTCATGTGTCAATTAATTTACAAGAGACACATGTCCTTTCCAAAGTTAACTTACTAAAAATATAAAGTTGCCAATTGGTTTCACCTAATGGTCAAATGGTCAGGTGTCCTCCTCTCTTTTGCCCACATCTCTTTCCATTTCCTCACATGCTCATTAAATAACCACACATCAAATGACACATGTTCCTTCATTCCCTTAATACTTACTCCCTCCGTCCCAAATTAATTGCTCAGTTTTGACTTTTTTAAGTCAAATTGACTATTTTTAGAATTAATAATTAAGCATATATAAATATATTTCTAAAATTATAAAAATTGGGATTAGCAATAAATTGTATATATTTTCTTTTGGTTATAATCACTTCACCTATATTTTAGCAAAAATAGTAAAAATATTAGTTTTAAAAATGGTCAATTTGACTTTAAAAAGTCAAAACTGAGCAGTTAATTTGGGACGGAGGGAGTAGCTACTAAGTGAATGACTCAACACTCTAATTAACCAACACGTGGCCTTTCCTTCCTTTAGCTATCCGGATACATCTCCCTTCTTCATCTATTTTTTATTTCCTCGCATGCTTATTTTCTTAATAAGTGACACATGGCCCTTCCTTTATTCAATTAACCATTAAAATATTTATGGCAAAACTATGAATTTAGTCACTATAGTTTGTAAGTTTTACTTAATGCATAACTGAACTTTTAATTTTTTTAATTACCCCATTAAATAAATTAAAATTTTACTATTGGATCACTCTGTTAACTGAAGCTCAGTTCTGTTAAATTGAACGTTAACTTTTTCCTACGTGGCTTTTTAAAAGAAAAGAAAAATGATTCAGCCATGATGACCCAATTCAAGGTGGATTACACAGTACTGTTAAACAAACCAAACCTCGAAGTTCAAAGAGAGAGAGAGAGAGCAAGTGAGTGCGAGTGAAACGATTGCTACAAACTAGGGTTCAACATAGTTGAAGTTCACAGAGGGAGAGAGAGCGAGCGAAGAAGACGAAGGTGTGATTTGATCTGCTAGGGTTTTTTATGCAAATCTCTGGCGAAATCGAAGGTATGTATGGACTTGTGTTTAAATTTGGGCTACAAACTAGGGTTCCAACATATGATCGCCTCCCTTCTCTCTCTCGCTGCCTCCGCTCTCTCGCTGCAGCCGATTACGGCGCTGACAGAGTCCATCTCCACATCTTCATCGACCATTTTTGAAATGGGTCTGACGATTTGGATCTCAAACAGAGTGAATCGCGTCAAATCTTGGATTTTATTGATGGGTTTTTGTGGAAATTTGGGGATAAGATGGTTCATTATCGAATTGGGAATATTGGGTTACAGGCGCAGTGGTTGGAGGCTTGGTGGCCGAGCTCCGACAACGAATTTGCCTTCGTTGTTTAGGATGATTTGGAGGTGTCGCCGTTGTATTATAAGTTTTTGAAGGGTTTGATTGTTAATTATTACTACAATGCTTCGACTTATAGTCCACTGATGTACGGGGCATCTTTGCAGCGACCAAGGTTCGTCCCAGGTACCATTTTACTGATCTCTATTTTATATATGTATAATAAACTATGTAAAAATACTTAATTTTCCCCTTTGATTTTGGCCGAATCAAGAAATTAGTGAGGCGAAGAGGAGTATAACATTATAAATAGAATCTTTTTCCCTTTAATTTTTGATTCTTATGGAGACTTAAACTGATGTGGAAAAACTAGGGTTATTTTCCACCCTTTTTGCAGCAATCAATGACGATCGACTAAGACAAGATTCCATTAACGTTCCTCTGGGTGTTCGAATGTTTTGAAGAGATGAAATATAGCAATAACCCAAATTTCTCCCTGCTGATTTTGTGCGAATTGATCTCCAAGTTGGTTTTGGAGCACTATATCCCTTGTTTGCAAAAGCCAAATGCCTAAGTTTATAATGAAAGAAAGAGAAGCTGAGTTGTTTTGCATGGATAGTGGCTGAGTCATTTTTCTTTTCTTTTAAAAAGCCACGTAGGAAAAAGTTAACGTTTAATTTAACAGAACTGAGCTTCAGTTAACAGAGTGATCCAATTGTAAAATTTTAATTTGTTTAACGGGGTAATTCAAAAATTTAAAAGTTCTGTTGTGCATTAATTAAAACTTACCAATTATAATGGCTAAATTCATAGTTTTGCCAAATATTTATTCTATTAATAACTTTATAATTAAATCTTCTTGCTTCCTTCCATAAACTATTTTAAATAATTTATTTAATATATATATATATATATATATATATATATATATATATATATAATATTTTATTATTCATAAATCAAATAAATAATTTGATTTACATTCAATTGGCATATTTACTTTTGCCATAACCAACATTACATAATGCAAATGTAAGACCCCAACTTTTTATGAATAAAGATTTAATTTTCTCTAAATATTATTTTGAATAATAAGGTGTGGATTTGATATAATGTTATAGTTGTGGATAATATTTATAAATTTTGCAAGTAAACAATTTGTCATAAAATATTCGTTTGGTCGGAGAATATTCGTTTTATCAGGGAATATATTCGTACGACGGCACAATCATTGGTGGACCCCACAACGGAATGACTGTCGAATATAGAAAGCGACAGAAATAACATTTTTATAAAAATAACGGCAAGGTTTTTACCGTTAACTGTTGAAATACTCGGCGATAAAAGTACAGTAATACGCGTGGTTGTATAGTAGCACGCGGTATTGTATAGTATCACTGATTATTGATGCTTACTTAAGAAGTCACTCAGTTTTATTCAATTATTGTCACAGTAGTTGCTACATAGTATCTCATATTATTGATTCAATTATTGTCACATTATCATCTGCACAATATTTTATATTATTAAATCAATAATTGAGACGACAAAATTATTCTTATTATTATTTGTATTATTGAGAATGTCTAGAAAGCTCTGTCGATGAAAGGGGTTAGGTCATTTAATTGTGCACCAATAAGGAGAAGTCCTTATCGAAAAGCCCCCTCTTTTTTGGAAATGTTTCGTTGTTAATATTGTGAATTATAATATTAATAATGAATAATTATTGAAAGATTTAAAAATGTGTTTATTGAAGATAAGTGAATTATGATAAATATTTATTCAATTTTTGATATAAATAAAGGAGTTTGTCATGAAGTATTTGTTATAAATTTGGCTTATTACATGGACCCGCAATTACTCATTTTTAAAATCATCGGTAGAAAGTTATCTCAATTATTATTTTATTATTATTATAATTGTAACAAAACAGAAAACTTTTTATATAAGATAGAAAACTTTTTATATAAAACAAAATATTTTTTATATTATATATAAAGTTATTTGTTTTATTAAATTATAAATAGAATATATTATATTTTATATAAAATTTTTGTTTTATTAGAATATTTTATTACATAGTGCTGCATAGTGAAATCAAATTTTCTCGCCGAATTCTGCACCCGTGAAGCTGTTACTTTGCGTCCGTGATTATTTCTTAAATAGTGTCATGCCATTATCCTGTAAATAGGATGTTTAGTTTAAAAATAAAAATCACACCAGAATCAGAGAATTCTTCTTATATAATATTTAGGGTATTTCTTTTGAGTTTAAGGACTCTATGAGTGTAGCAAATAGTGCAAATTTTCTTCAAGAATATCTCCGCTATACCAATCAGAATTACTCTCCTTTTAAATTAAGGGATATTATTTTTGTTCAATATTTATAAGAAATATTATTTTCTTCCATACTCTATAATATGTATAAGTAATATTATTTTGTTTCATATTCCTAAATCTACACTTATTTTGATAAGTATTACTTCTATACTCCTTGAAATTTATAGAATATCCTTGAATTTTGGGCTTCATCTAGTATAGTTTTACAAAAATATTTTTCTGAACTTTCTTATTAAATTTTAATATTTTCATGTCGGAGTACTATTCATGGGCACTATTCATACATACGGCATAATTCATACGATACTATTCACAGGATACTATTTATGAAGTACTATTCACGACAAAAATTAATTTCTTTTCTGTCCAAATTATTTTTGATACATGAATATCATTCTTGAATTTTACTCCATAAATTAGTTATTATATTGACAATTTGGACATTCTTAAACTTTGGATAAATTAAATTAAATTTTTTTAATATTTATCATTGATCTCACTTGATTGATTCTTATATCATTGTCATCATCATTATGCTTATATTGTGATGAAAGTCATCTTTGGCCCGTAGTGCATAGATGGACTGTTGATCGATATGATTATGACCAAGAATTATGTATCGGTATAATCATGACCTGTAATATTACAGACAAATGATGTGGTAAAAGTCCTCTTTGATCCGTAGTGCATAGATGGACAGTTGTTTGGCATGATCATGACCACTGATGATAATAACAAATATCATTGGCCCGTAGTGCATAGATAATTCGGTGATGTGGATTATTTATTAAATTTTATTACAGAGATAAAATATTGATGATGAACTTTTAAATCATAGAAGATAGTAGATGTAAGACCCCGAATTTTATGAAATAAAAGTATTCAATTTTTCTTATAATTACTATTCAGTAAATGGTTAAATTGATAAACGTTTAAAGTTATGGGTGAAATGTGAATTTTTTTTTGAAAATAAACAAGTGGTTATAAAATAATCATTGTTGTCGAGAAATATTCGTTTGGTCGTGGAATATTCTTTCTGTCGGGGAATATTCGTACGACGGCGCAGCTATTTGTGGGCCCCATAACGAATAACTTTCGGATGAAGAAAACGACAAATTTGAGTTTTTACAAATAATGACGTAGTTGTTACCGTTAATACTGTTGAAATACCCGGTGGTTAAAATATAGTAATACGCGTTATTGCACAGTAGCACACGGTATTGCACAGTATTTTTGAAATTATTGATTCTTACGTAAGAAGGCACTACTCAATAATTATTACAGTAATTACTGTTCAATATTTTATTTTATTGATTCAATAATTGCTACGCTGAAATTTTATATTATTGTTGTTCAATAATTATCACTGCATAGTATTTCCCATTATCAGATCAATAATTTATATTATTTAAATAATATTATTAGATAACATTATTAGTAATGTCTAGAAAGTTCTGTCTGAGGAGAGGTTTGGTCACCTAATTGCGTGCCAATAAGGATAAATCCTTATTGGAAAGCCCCCTCTTTCCTGGGAACGGCCTGGTTGTCATAAATATGATTCTGTAATATTATCTGTGAATAATTAATTATTGATTCATATGATAAGGAAATATTTATTTTATGTGGATATAAATGAGGGATATATTTTTGTGGTTAAAAATGAAGGAGTTAATATTGAGGTGTTTTATCTGTATTTTTGTCGGAACGGAGGTATTGAAAATCAAATTAGGGTTTTTGAGATATTTTGCGAGGGTTATAATTTTTAATCCGACCGTTGGATCGTGGAAATATTTGGATATATTATACATATATAAGTTGAGTATATGTTCACAAATTTTGAACCGTTAAAAATGAACGTATAATTTGTTATGAATTTTACGAGATGACTGGTTCAGAAATTGTTGAATTTTCGAAGTTAATCATTTTTGTGGAAAATTCTAGAATTGGTGGGCCCCACTCTTAGTTGGTGAAGAAATGTGTTGAGATTTTTATTCAAATGTGGTGGGTGGGAATAGTAGCAGGTAAAGCCATCAGGTTGCATGTTAAGTCTGCTTCGGCGTGCTAACATTTTCCTATAAATAGAGGGCTAAGTTAGAATTGAAAATCACACCAGAATTCATAAGTTTTCTCTCTTTCTCTCTCTAGATTATTGAGTGTATTTTGTGAGTATTTAGATACTTTATGAGTTTCTATTCATCGGTACAAGTTTTCTTCAGCCTTATACCGGTCAGAAGTGCTGCTATTTTGAGGTAAGGGATAGTAAGGGATTTTAAGGGTTGTTATGTTTTTCAGTTTCGTAATTTTTCTGACCTTCAAAAATTCTAAAAAAATTTGAAATGATATTTTGATGAGTTTTCTTGATTGTGTCCAAAAATGGTGATTTTTGGATGTATAGATTAAGAGTTATGAATTTTATAAGAAAAGACTATTTTAAAAGTAACCGCTTATAAATTCTTGTGGTTAACTCCAAAATTGATGAAATTTTTATTGGGAGTACATGTATATGATAGGAGTATACTCTGTGAATTTCAGAATTTTTAGATAAAAGTACAATTTTTGATAAATGTCTAATTATTCGGCTGTTTTGGCCATATGAAAAATAGTAAATGACTTTTAAAAATTCTGAAAAAAAATATATGTTCACTATGGGACTATATTATCCTAAATCCCAGAAAAAAAATATTTTTGGAACTGATTTGGTATTTTTTTTATGAAAATGGTCTAGTTATGAGTAAATAAATTAAATATGTTTTGTGAAGTAAGAAAATTAGAAAATAGGATTTTATGGCTTGAGAATCCTATATGAGGTATATGCAGATTTTTGATGAAGGTTTTTGGTTATTGGTGATGAAATCTTATGAGTTTGGTATTTTAGGATGATTAAATGCATTATTTAGTAAAGTATAAACAATTAAAATAAATTGTTTATAAGCTTAAGAAATATTATTCTTTCAATATCATTATACCGAAATATTGATATGTATTTTATTATGGAATTTCTACCTTTTTGTGTCGAGTTTACTATTCATGAGTTATTATTCATGAGTTACTATTCACGAGTTACTATTCATGAGTTACTATTCACGAGTTACTATTCTCTTTTTCTGACCAAATTATAGTTGGTTTATGAATATTACTCTTGAGATTAAATCTATATGTTGATTATATTAATTTTATTATCATATATAATATTTTTATAACCCTAATGATGATATTTCTCTTTGACTTGAGTGTAAAGATGGGTAAATTTCTGGTGTGATCATGACTATGGGTTCTCTTTGGCCAATAGTACAAAGTTGAATTGTTGACTGGTATGATCATGACCATTAAATTTATAAGTGAATATCTTTAGCTTAAGTGCAAAGGTGAATTGATCAACATGGTTATAATTATTGTTTATATAAATTCTGAAATGATTATATATTTCTTTGAGATATTAATATATTTGGCCGTAGTGCAAATATGAACTGTTGAGGAATATCTTTGGCCTGTAGTGCAAAGATGAATTGTTGATGAATATCTTTGGCCCGTAGTGCAAAGATGACATGTTGTTGAGTATCTTTGGCCAGTAGTGCAAAGATGAACAGATGTTGAGATGAACATGACCAACTGGTGATACAAATGAATATCTTTGACCGTAGTGCAAAGATGAAGTTATTAGTATGATTATGAACAGGAAATATGATTTGGTGTAACCATGATCTTTGATGTTTTAGGTAAAGATAGGTGATGAAAATTATCTTCGTCCTAGATGAGAAGAGGAATTTAGAACTACAGTTATGATTATGAGTTATTCATATGATTGTGGACCAGAATTGTTGATTGGTGTTACAGAGATAAAACATTGTTGGTGGATTTTTAACATGGAGAAGATAATAGACTTTATAGTCTATTTGACTCTTCTAATGGATTGCTCGTTCCGCTGCAACTATGGTTGAAATTTTTATCATCTACCATATGTTCTAAATCTCTGATTTATTACTGATGAAGACTATTGATAATTTATTTATCTTTAGTCATAATATTCTTTACTGAGCTAGTTGTGCTCACCCTTTTGTTTCACAATTCCTTTCAGGTAATAAGAGTGTAGCTGGGTCGAGCGGGGGTAACAAGGGAATAGAACGGTGGTCAGCATTTAGTAGTTATATTTGGTGAAGAAAATAGGGTGAGGCGAACCCAACGTTGGAAGGGTGTTTCGTCACTATCATACAAGATGTCTAATGACATACAACCTCGTGTCATCATAAGACAGGGTTGTGTTCATTCACTTGCTGAGTATATCTACGAGCACTACCTATATAATCTTGGTGTTTGTTTGAAGTATAATTCTCAATTAGAGACAGTGGAGATAATGATAAGTCAAGAGAAGACTCACCATAAGGAAGAATATGATAGTAATCTTCTCGTTTTTCTTTGGGGTCTATTGGGTTAACCAAGGATAATTCTGTGGCCATATGATATCTATCATAACCTAGAAGCATGGCCTCCCATGTACGAAGGTTTTCTTGAGCACTTTCCAAAGATTCTAGTTTCTAAAACAGTTTTTGACTGTACCTTTATGTAAGGTACCTTTGTGAGGTGCTGATACATGATGGTGTCCAATGTCACATTTGGTATATATTTGTATCCAAACTCACATCATATGTGTTGTTGTATTTTGCACGACAATTGTTGTAATAAAGTTGTAGTTGTTTTCTGTACCATGTATTTGATGACTCAGAATGGGTTGGGTGGAATGGACCTATTTTGGGGTTGTCACAGGTGGTATCAGAGCTTAGGGATATGATCTCTGGCGGAGATCGGGGAATACAACTAGAAGGGAAGAGATGAGTAAATCCTTTGCTAGTGTGTCCTACCTAAGCTTATTTGTTGGTCAGTCATAATATCGGGATATTATGTGATTTGTTAATTTGTTTAATTAACCCTTGTGTTATGGCAGTATTTGAGAATGGCAGCTGAGAATGCTAACAATGGAGTGACTGAGACTGTGGGGATACCTCTAATCACTAACCGTGATAATGTGATGTCAGACGAAGAAGGAATTGGAGATATCCATGTGGTGAGTGAAGAATTGATAGTTGCACCCGAGATAGTCGCAGAGGTAACAGCTGAGACTGAGGAAGAAGAGGAAGAAGAAGTACCTAAGGAGAGTTTATTAGAGATATTATATGATCAAAATATAGAATTTCAAAATCGTATTCATGAGTTAGAAGAGCAGGCAGAAAAATGACAGGCGGTCGTGGAACAAAAGGATGCAACAATTCAAGCTTGTGTTACCCGATATGTGATGCTTGAACAGAAGCATTCTTTGGCAGAGTATAAAATGATAAAAATGGAATCTGGGCTGAAAGAAGAAAAAACTGAACGAGTGAGAATAAGTGATGCATGGGCAAAAGCCGCACGACACGTGGATATTGTGGAAAGAGATGTTCGATCTAAGAAGGCTAAAATAGATGATATGAATTTCTCTTTTTGGAAAGCAATTGGGAGAACCCAACATCGAGTTTTGAATTAACCTGTACATAGCGGTCAATCGGAATTCGATATGGATCGAAGATTGATGATTCAGATCATGAATGAGGAATACGAAGAGGCAGTTGAGGGAGGAATATGTCCTATAGAAAAGTATATTCCAACGGTAATGATGACGCCAAATGCTGCTCCAGACAAGTCAAAGTCGAGTAGTTCGAGGGATGGCGGTTGTCATGACTTTCCAACAAATGAGGAACCCAAATGAAGTTATCATGGGAGATGAGCAATGGAGAAATCATGATGATCTGAGAGATAGAATCTGAAATGAAAGTAAGGTATTCTCAACTCTTCGAAATACTAGGTACGTAAATTTCGGGGACGAAATTTCATAAGGAGGGAAGATTGTAAGACCCCGAATTTTATGAAATAAAAGTATTCAATTTTTCTTATAATTACTATTCAGTAAATGGTTAAATTGATAAAAGTTTAAAGCTATGGGTGAAATGTGAATTTTTTTTTGAAAATAAGCAAGTGGTTATAAAATAATCATTATTATCGGGGAATATTCGTTTGGTCGTGGAATATTCTTTCTGTCGGGGAATATTCGTACGACGGCGCAGCTATTTGTGGGCCCCATAACGAATAACTTTCGGATGAAGAAAACGACAAATTTGAGTTTTTAAAAATAATGGCGTAGTTGTTACCGTTAATACTGTTGAAATACCCGGTGGTTAAAATACAGTAATACGCGTTATTGCACAGTAGCACACGGTATTGCACAGTATTTTTGAAATTATTGATTCTTACGTAAGAAGGCACTACTCAATAATTGTTACAGTAATTACTGTTCAATATTTTATTTTATTGATTCAATAATTGCTACGTTGAAATTTTATATTATTGTTGTTCAATAATTGTCACTGCATAGTATTTCCCATTATCAGATCAATAATTCATATTATTTGAATAATATTATTAGATAACATTATTGGCAATGTCTAGAAAGTTATGTCTAAGGAGAAGTTTGGTCACCTAATTGCGCGCCAATAAGGATAAATCCTTATTGGAAAGCAGGGCTTTCCTGGGAACGGCCTGGTTGTCATAAATGTGATTCTGTAATATTATCTGTGAATAATTAATTATTGATTCATATGATAAGGAAATATTTATTTTATGTGGATATAAATGAGGGATATATTTTTGTGGTTAAAAATGAAGGAGTTAATGTTGAGGTGTTTTACCTGTATTTTTGTCGGAACGGAGGTATTGAAAATCAAATTAGGATTTTTGAGATATTTTGCGAGGGTTATAATTTTTAATTCAACCGTTGGATCGTGAAAATATTTGGATATGTTATACATATATAAGTTGAGTATATGTCCACAAATTTTGAACCGTTAAAAATGAACGTATAATTTGTTATGAATTTTACGAGATGACTGGTTCAGAAATTGTTGAATTTTCGAAGTTAATCATTTTGGTAGAAAATTCTAGAATTGGTGGGCCCCACTCTTGGTTGGTGAAGAAATGTGCTGAGATTTTTATTCAAATGTGGTGGGTGGAAATAGTAGCAGGTAAAGCCATCAAGTTGCAGGTAAAGTCTGTTTCGGCGTGCTAATATTTTCCTATAAATAGAGGGCTAAGTTAGAATTGAAAATCACACCAGAATTTATAAGTTTTCTCTCTTTCTCTCTCTAGATTATTGAGTGTATTTTGTGAGTATTTAGATACTTTGTGAGTTTCTATTCATCAGTGCAAGTTTTCTTCAGCCTTATACCGGTCAGAAGTGCTGCTATTTTGAGGTAAGGGATAGTAAAGGATTTTAAGGGTTGATATGTTTTTCAGTTTCGTAATTTTTCTGACCTTCAAAAATTCTGGAAAAATTTGAAATGATATTTTGATGAGTTTTCTTGATTGTGTCCAAAAATGGTGATTTTTGGATGTATATATTAAGAGTTATGAATTTTATAAGAAAAGACTATTTTAAAAGTAACCGCTTATAAATTCTTATGGTCAACTCCAAAATTGATGAAATTTTTATTGGGAGTACATGTATATGATAGGAGAATACTCTGTGAATTTCATAATTTTTAGATAAAAGTATAATTTTTGATAAATGTCTAATTATTCGGCTGTTTTGGCCATATGAAAAATAGTAAATGACTTTTAAAAATTCTGAGAAAAATATATGTTCACTATGGGACTATATTATGTTAAATTCCAGAAAAGAAATATTTTTGGAACTGATTTGGTATTTTTTTCATGAAAATGGTCTAGTTATGAGTAAATGAATTAAATATGTTTTGTGAAGTAAGAAAATTAGAAAATAGGATTTTATGGCTTCAGAATCCTATATGAGGTATATGCAGATTTTTTATGAAGGTTTTTGGTTATTGGTGATGAAATCTTATGAGTTTGGCATTTTAGGATGATTAAATGCATTATTTAGTAAAGTATAAACAATTAAAATAAATTATTTATAAGCTTAAGAAATATCATTCTTTCAATATCATTATACCGAAATATTGATATGTATTTTATTGTGAAATTTCTATCTTTTTGTGTCGAGTTTACTATTCACGAGTTACTATTTATGAGTTACTATTCACGAGTTACTATTTATGAGTTACTATTCACGAGTTATTATTCTCTTTTCTGACCAAATTATAGTTGGTTTATGAATATTACTCTTGAGATTAAATCTATATATTGATTATATTGATTTTATTATCATATATAACATTTTTATAACCCTAATGATGATATTTCTCTTTGACTTGAGTGTAAAGATGGGTAAATTTCTGGTATGATCATGACTATGGGTTCTCTTTGGCCAGTAGTACAAAGTTAAATTGTTGACTGGTATGGTCATGACCATTGAATTTATAAGTGAATATCTTTTGTAAGACCCCGAATTTTATGAAATAAAAGTATGCAATTTTTCTTATAATTACTATTCAGTAAATAGTTAAATTGATAAAAGTTTAAAGTTATGGGTGAAATATGAATTTTTTTTTTTCAAAATAAGCAAGTGGTTATAAAATAATCATTGTTGTCGAGGAATATTCGTTGGTCGTGGAATATTCTTTCTGTCGGAGAATATTCGTACGACGGCGCAGCTATTTGTGGGCCCCATAACGAATAACTGTCGGGTGAAGGAAAACGACAAATTTGAGTTTTTACAAATAACGGCGTAGTTGTTACCGTTAACACTGTTAGAATACCCGGTGGTTAAAAATACAGTAATACGCGTTATTGCACAGTAGCACACGGTATTGCATAGTATTTTTGAAATTATTGATTCTTACGTAAGAAGGCACTACTCAATAATTGTTACAGTAATTACTGTTCAATATTTTATTTTATTGATTCAATAATTGTTGCGTTGATATTTTATATTATTGTTGTTTCAATAATTGTTGCTGCACAGTATTTTCCTTTATCAGATCAATAATTCATATTATTTGAATAATATTATTAGATAACATTATTGTCAATGTCTAAAAAGTTCTGTCTAAGGAGAGGTTTGGTCATCTAATTGCGCGCCAGTAAGGAGAAATTCTTATTGGAAAGCCCCCTCTTTCCTGGGAACGGCCTGGTTGTCATAAATGTGATTCTGTAATATTATTTGTGAATAATTAATTATTGATTCATATGATAAGGAAATATTTATATTATGTGGATATAAATGAGGGATATATTTTTGTGGTTAAAAATGAAGGAGTTAATGTTGAGGTTTTTATCAGTATTTTTATCGGAATGGAGGTATTAAAAATCAGGGTTTTTGAGATATTTTGCGGGGGTTATAATTTTTAATCCGACCGTTGGATCGTGGTAATTTTTGGATATGTTATACATATATAAGTTGAGTATATGTCCATAAATTTTGAACCGTTAAAAATGAACGTATGATTTGTTATGAATTTTAAGAGGTGGCTGATTCGGAAATCAGGTTATAAATCATTTTTGGTGGAAAATTCTAGAATTGGTGGGCCCCACTTGTGGTTGGTGAAGAAATGTGCTGAATTATATTTCAAATGTGGTGGGTGGAATAGTAGCAGGTAAAGCCATCAGGTTGCAGGTCAAACCTACCAAAATTTTCCTATAAATAGAGGGCTAAGTTAGAATTGAAAATCACACCAGAAACATAAGTTTTCTCTCTTTCTCTCTCTAGATTATTGAGTGTATTTTGTGAGTATTTAGATACTCTGTGAGTTTCTATTCATCAGTGCAAGTTTCCTTCAGCCTTTTACATATCAGAAGTACTGCTCTTTTGAGGTAAGGGATATTAAGGGATTTTAAGGGTTGTTATGATTTTCAGTTTCGTAATTTTTCTGATCTTCAAAAATTCTGGAAAAATTTGAAATGATATTTTGATGAGTTTTCTTGATTGTGTCCAAAAATGGTGATTTTTGGATGTATAGATTGAGAGTTATGAATTTTATGAGAAAAAACTATTTTAAAAGTAACAGCTTATAATTCCTTGTGGTTAACTCTAAAATTGATGAAATTTTTATTGGGAGTACATGTATATGATAGAAGTATACTCTGTAAATTTCAGAATTTTTAGACAAAAGTACAATTTTTGACAAATGTCTAAATATTCGGCTATTTTGGCCATATGAAAAATAGTAAATGACTTTTAAAAATTCTGAGAAAAATATATGTTCAATATGGGACTATATTATGCTAAATCTCAGAAAAGAAATATTTTTGAAACTAATTTGGTATTTTTTTATGAAAATAGTCTAGTTATGAGTAAATGAATTAAATATGTTTTGTGAAGAAAGAAAATTGGAAAATAGGATTTTATGGCTTGAGAATCCTATATGAGGTATATGCAGATTTTTGATGAGGGTTTTGGCTATTGATGATGAAATCTTAAGAGTTTACATTTTATGATGATTAAATGCATTAATTAGTAAAGTGTAAATAATTTAAATAAATTGTTTATAAGCTTAAGAAATGTTATTCTTTCAATATCATTATACCAAAATATTGGTATAGATTTTATTGTGGAATTTCTACCTTTTTGAGTCGAGGTTACTATTCACGAGTTACTATTCACGACAAAATTAGTTTCTTTTTCTAACCAAATTATAGTTGATTTATGAATATTACTCTTGAGATTAAATCTATATGTTGATTATATTGATTTTATTATCATATATAACATTTTTATAACCCTAATGATGATATTTCTCTTTGACTTGAGTGTAAAGATGGGTAAATTTTTGGTATGATTATGACTATGGGTTCTCTTTGGCCAGTAGTGCAAAGTTGAATTGTTGACTGGTATGATCATGACTATTGAATTTATAATTGAATATCTTTAGCTTAAGTGCAAAGGTGAAATGATCAACATGGTTATAATTATTGTTTATATAAATTCTTAAATGATTATATATTCTTTGAGGTATTATATATTTGGCATGTAGTGTAAATATGAATTGTTGAGGAATATCTTTGGCCTGTAGTGCAAAGATGAATTGTAGATGAATATCTTTGGCCTGTAGTGCAAAGATGGTCTGTTGATGAATATCTTTGGCCCGTAGTGCAAAGATGACCTGTTGTTGAATATCTTTGGCCAGTAATGCAAAGATGAACTGTTGATGAATATCTTTGGCCTGTAGTGCAAAGATGACTTGTTGATGAATATCTTTGCCCCGTAGTGCAAAGATGAAGTTATTAGTATGATTATGAACAGGAACTGTGATTTGGTATAACCATGATGTTTAATGTTTCAGGTGATGAAAATTATCTTCGTCCTAGATGAGAAGAGGAATTTAGAACTACAGTTATGATTATGAGTTATTCATATGATTGTGGACCAGAATTATTGATTGATGTTACAGGGATAAAACATTGTTGGTGGATTTTTAACATGGAGAAAATAATAGACTTTATAGTCTATTTGACTCTTCTAATGGATTGCTCGTTCCGCTGCAACTATGGTTGAAATTTTTATCATTTACCATATATTCTAAATCTCTGATTTATTATTGATGAAGGCTATTGATAATTTAATTATATTTAGTCATGATATTCTTTACTGAGCTAGTTGTGCTCACCCTTTTGCTTCACAATTCCTTTCAGGTAATAAGAGTGTAGCTGGGTCGAGCGAGGGTAACGGGGAAATAGAACGGTGGTCTCTAGCTGTGAATGTTCTCCCGAAGCAGTATAGAAAAGTTCATTTAGTAGTTATATTTGGTGAATCCAATAGGGTAAGGTGTACCCAACGTTGGAAGGGTGGTTTGCCACTATCATACAAGATGTCTAACGACATACAACCTCGTGTCATCATAAAACAGGGATGTGCTCATCCACTTGCTGAGTATATATACGAGCACTACCTATATAATCTTGGTGTTTGTTTAAAGTATAATTCTCAATTAGAGACAGTAGAGATAATGATATGTCAAGAGAAGACTCACCATTGGGAAGAATATGATAGTAATCTTCTCGTTTTTCTTTGGGGTCTATTGGGTAAACCAGGATAATTCTGTGGCGTATGATATCTATCATAACCTAGATGCATTGCCTCCCATGTACGAAGGTTTCCTTGAGCACTTCCCAAAGATTCTAATTTCTAAAATAATTTTTGACTATACCTTTATGTAAGGTGTCATTGTGAGGTGATGTCCACGGTTGGAACATGAGTCACATTTGGTATATATTTGTATCCAAACTCACAGCATATGTGTTATTGTATTTTGCACGACAATTGTTGTAATAAAGTTATAGTTGTTTTCTGTACCATGTATTTGGCGACTCAGAATAGGTTGGATGGAATGGAGCTATTTTGGGGGCGTCACATTTGGTATCAGAGCTTAGGGATATGATCTCTGGCGGAGATCGGAGAATAGAACTAGGAGGGGAGAGATGAGTAAATCCTTCGCTACTGTGTCCTACCTAAGCTTATTTGTTGGTCAGTCATAATATCGAGATATTATGTGATAGGTTAATTTGTTTAATTAACCCTTATTTTATGGCAGTATTTGAGAATGGCAGCTGAGAATGCTAACAATGGAGTGAATGAGACTGTGGGGATACCTCTAATCACTAACCATGATAATGTGATGTCAGACGAAGAAGGAATTGGAGATATCTATGTGGTGAGTGAAGAATTAATAGTTGCCCGAGATAGTCGCAGAGGTAACAGCTGAGACTGAGGAAGAAGAGGAAGAAGAAGTACCAGAGGAGAGTTTATTAGAGGTATTACATGATCAAAATGTAGAATTTCAAAATCGTATTCATGAGTAGAGAAGAGCAGAAGAGAACGACAGGCGGTCGTGGAACAAAAAGATGCAACAATTCAAGCTTGTGTTACCCGATATGTGATGCTTGAACAGAAGCATTCTTTGGCAGAGTATAAGATGATAAAAATGGAATCTGAGCTGAAAGAAGAAAAAATTGAACGAGTGGGAATAAGTGATGCATGGGCAAAAGCCGCACGACACGTGGATATTGTGGAAAGAGATGTTCGATCTAAGAAGGCTAAAATAGATGATATGAATTTCTCTTTTTGGAAAGCAATTGGGAGAACCCAACATCGAGTTTTGAATTACCCTGTACATAGCGGTCAACCTGAATCCGATATGGATCGAAGATTGATGATTCAGATCATGAATGAGGAGTACGAAGAGGCAGTTAAGGGAGGAATATGTCCTATAGAAAGGTATATTCCAACGGTAATGATGACGCCAAATGCTGCTCCAGACAAGTCAAAGCCGAGTAGTTCGAGGGATGGCGGTTGTCATGACTCCCAACAAATGAGGAACCCAAATGAAGTTATCATGGGAGAAGAGCAATGGAGAAATCATGATGATCTGAGAGATAGAATCTGAAATGGAAGCAAGGTATTCTCAACTCTTCGAAATACCAGGTACGTAAATTTCGGGGACGAAATTTCATAAGGAGGGGAGATTGTAAGACCCCGAATTTTATGAAATAAAAGTATGCAATTTTTCTTATATTACTATTCAGTAAATAGTTAAATTGATAAAAGTTTAAAGTTATGGGTGAAAATGATTTTTTTTTTTTCAAAATAAGCAAGTGGTTATAAAATAATCATTGTTGTCGAGGAATATTCGTTGGTCGTGGAATATTCTTTCTGTCGGAGAATATTCGTACGACGGCGCAGCTATTTGTGGGCCCCATAACGAATAACTGTCGGGTGAAGAAAACGACAAATTTGAGTTTTTACAAATAACGGCGTAGTTGTTACGTTAACACTGTTGGAATACCCGGTGGTTAAAATACAGTAATACGCGTTATTGCACAGTAGCACACGGTATTGCATAGTATTTTTGAAATTATTGATTCTTACGTAAGAAGGCACTACTCAATAATTTTACAGTAATTACTGTTCAATATTTTATTTTATTGATTCAATAATTGTTGCGTTGATATTTTATATTATTGTTGTTTCAATAATTGTTGCTGCACAGTATTTTCCTTTATCAGATCAATAATTCATATTATTTGAATAATATTATTAGATAACATTATTGTCAATGTCTAGAAAGTTCTGTCTAAGGAGAGGTTTGGTCATCTAATTGCGCGCAGTAAGGAGAAATTCTTATTGGAAAGCCCCCTCTTTCCTGGGAACGGCCTGGTTGTCATAAATGTGATTCTGTAATATTATTTGTGAATAATTAATTATTAATTCATATGATAAGGAAATATTTATATTATGTGGATATAAATGAGGGATATATTTTTGTGGTTAAAAATGAAGGAGTTAATGTTGAGGTTTTTATCAGTATTTTTATCGGAATGGAGGTATTAAAAATCAGGGTTTTTGAGATATTTTGCAGGGGTTATAATTTTTAATCCGACCGTTGGATTGTGGTAATTTTTGGATATGTTATACATATATAAGTTGAGTATATGTCCATAAATTTTGAACCGTTAAAAATGAAGTATGATTTGTTATGAATTTTAAGAGGTGGCTGATTCGGAAATCAGGTTATAAATCATTTTGGTGAAAAATTCTAGAATTGGTGGGCCCCACTTGTGGTTGGTGAAGAAATGTGCTGAATTATATTTCAAATGTGGTGGGTGGGAATAGTAGCAGGTAAAGCCATCAGGTTGCAGGTCAAACCTACCAAAATTTTCCTATAAATAGAGGGCTAAGTTAGAATTGAAAATCACACCAGAAACATAAGTTTTCTCTCTTTCTCTCTCTAGATTATTGAGTGTATTTTGTGAGTATTTAGATACTCTGTGAGTTTCTATTCATCAGTGCAGTTTCCTTCAGCCTTATACCGATCAGAAGTATGCTCTTTTGAGGTAAGGGATAGTAAGGGATATTAAGGGATTTTAAGGGTTGTTATGATTTTCAGTTTCGTAATTTTTCTGATCTTCAAAAATTTTGGAAAAATTTAAAATGATATTTTGATGAGTTTTCTTGATTGTGTCCAAAAATGGTGATTTTTGGATGTATAGATTGAGAGTTATGAATTTATGAGAGAAAAAATTATTTTAAAAGTAACAGCTTATAATTCCTTGTGGTTAACTCTAAAATTGATGAAATTTTTATTGGGAGTACATGTATATGATAGAAGTATACTCTGTAAATTTCAGAATTTTTAGACAAAAGTACAATTTTTGATAAATGTCTAAATATTCGGCTATTTTGGCCATATGAAAAATAGTAAATGACTTTTAAAAATTCTGAGAAAAATATATGTTCAATATGGGACTATATTATGCTAAATCCCAGAAAAGAAATATTTTTGGAACTGATTTGGTATTTTTTTATGAAAATGGTCTAGTTATGAGTAAATGAATTAAATATGTTTTGTGAAGAAAGAAAATTGGAAAATAGGATTTTATGGCTTGAGAATCCTATATGAGGTATATGCAGATTTTTGATGAGGGTTTTGGCTATTGATGATGAAATCTTAAGAGTTTACATTTTATGATGATTAAATGCATTAATTAGTAAAGTGTAAACAATTTAAATAAATTGTTTATAAGCTTAAGAAATGTTATTCTTTCAATATCATTATACCAAAATATTGGTATAGATTTTATTGTGGAATTTTTACCTTTTTGAGTCGAGATTACTATTCACGAGTTACTATTCACGACAAAATTAGTTTCTTTTTCTAACCAAATTATAGTTGATTTATGAATATTACTCTTGAGATTAAATTATATGTTGATTATATTAATTTTATTATCATATATAACATTTTTATAACCCTAATGATGATATTTCTCTTTGACTTGAGTGTAAAGATGGGTAGATTTTTGGTATGATTATGACTATGGGTTCTCTTTGGCCAGTAGTGCAAAGTTGAATTGTTGACTGGTATGATCATGACTATTGAATTTATAATTGAATATCTTTAGCTTAAGTGCAAAGGTGAAATGATCAACATGGTTATAATTATTGTTTATATAAATTCTTAAATGATTATATATTTTTTGAGGTATTAATATATTTGGCATGTAGTGCAAATATGAATTGTTGAGGAATATCTTTGCTCTGTAGTGCAAAGATGAATTGTAGATGAATATCTTTGGCCTGTAGTGCAAAGATGGTCTGTTGATGATATCTTTGGCCGTAGTGCAAAGATGACCTCCTGTTGTTGAATATCTTTGGCCAGTAATGCAAGATGAAACTGTTGATGAATATCTTTGGCCTGTAGTGCAAAGATGACTTGTTGATGAATATCTTTGCCCGTAGTGCAAAGATGAAGTTATTAGTATGATTATGAACAGGAACTGTGATTTGTATAACCATGATGTTTAATGTTTCAGGTGATGAAAATTATCTTCGTCCTAGATGAGAAGAGGAATTTAGAACTACAGTTATGATTATAAGTAATTCATATGATTATGGACCAGAATTATGATTGATGTTACAGGGATAAAACATTGTTGGTGGATTTTTAACATGGAGAAAATAATAGACTTTATAGTCTATTTGACTCTTCTAATGGATTGCTCGTTCCGCTGCAACTATGGTTGAAATTTTTATCATTTACCATATATTCTAAATCTCTGATTTATTATTGATGAAGGCTATTGATAATTTAATTATCTTTAGTCATGATATTCTTTACTGAGCTAGTTGTGCTCACCCTTTTGCTTCACAATTCCTTTCAGGTAATAAGAGTGTAGCTGGGTCGAGCGAGGGTAATGGGGAATAGAACGGTGGTCTCTAGCTGTGGATGTTTCCCGAAGCAGTATAGAAAAGTTCATTTAGTAGTTATATTTGGTGAATCCATAGGGTAAGGTGTACCCAACGTTGGAAGGGTGGTTTGCCACTATCATACAAGATGTCTAACGACATACAACCTCGTGTCATCATAAGACAGGGATGTGTCATCCACTTGCTGAGTATATATACGAGCACTACCTATATAATCTTGGTGTTTGTTTAAAGTATAATTCTCAATTAGAGACAGTAGTAGAGATAATGATATGTCAAGAGAAGACTCACCATTGGGAAGAATATGATAGTAATCTTCTCGTTTTTCTTTGGGGTCTATTGGGTAAACCAAGGATAATTCTGTGGCCATATGATATCTATCATACCTAGATGCATGGCCTCCCATGTACGAAGGTTTCCTTGAGCACTTCCCAAGATTCTAATTTCTAAAACAATTTTTGACTATACCTTTATGTAAGGTGTCATTGTGAGGTGATGTCACGGTTGGAACATGAGTCACATTTGGGTATATATTTGTATCCAAACTCACAGCATAGTGTTGTTGTATTTTGCACGACAATTGTTGTAATAAAGTTATAGTTGTTTTCTGTTCATGTATTTGGCGACTCAGAATAGGTTGGATGGAATGGATCTATTTTGGGGGCGTCACATCTTTAGCTTAGTGCAAAGGTGATTGATTCAACATGGTTATAATTATTATTTATATAATTCTGAAATGTTATATATTTCTTTGAGATATTTATAACTTTAGCCGTAGTGCAAATATGAACTGTTGAGGAATATCTTTGGCTGTAGTGCAAAGATGAATTGTTGATGAATATTTTGACCCGTAGTGCAAAGATGACATGTTGTTGAATATCTTTGGCCAGTAGTGCAAAGATGAACAGATGTTGAGATGAACATGACCAACTGGTGATACAAATGAATATTTGACCGTAGTGCAAAGATGAAGTTATTAGTATGATTATGAACAGGAAAGTGATTTGGTGTAACCATGATCTTTGATGTTTCAGGTAAAGATAGGTGATGAAATTATATTCGTCATAGATGAGAAGAGAAATTTAGAACTACAGTTATGATTATGAGTTATTCATATGATTGTGGACCAGAATTGTTGATGGTGTTACAGGGATAAAATATTATGGTGGATTTTATTTTTAACATGGAGAAGATAATAGACTTTATAGTCTATTTGACTTTTCTAATGGATTGCTGTTCCGCTGCAACTATGGTTGAAATTTTATATCTATACCTTATGTTCTAAATCTCTGATTTATTACTGATGAAGACTATTGATAATTTATTATCTTTAGTCATGATATTCTTTACTGGGCTAGTTGTGCTCACCCTTTTGTTTCACAATTCTTTTCATGTAATAAGAGTGTAGCTGGGTCGAGCGGGGGTAACAAGGGAATAGAACGGTGGTCAGCATTTAGTAGTTATATTTGGTGAAGAAAATAGGGTGAGGCGAAACCAACGTTAGAAGGGTGTTTTCGTCACTATCATACAAGATGTCTAATGACATACAACCTCGTGTCATCATAAGACAGGGTTGTGCTCATCCACTTACTGAGTATATCTACGAGCACTACCTATATAATCTTAGTATTTGTTTGAAGTATAATTTTTAATTAGAGACAGTGGAGATAATGATAAGTCAAGAGAAGACTCACCATAAAGGAAGAATATGATAGTTAATTTCTCGTTTTTCTTTGGGGTCTATTGGGTCAACCAAGGATATTCTGTGACCATATGATATCTATCATACCTGGGAGCATGGCCTCATGTACGAAGGTTTCCTTGAGCACTTCCCAAATATTCTAGTTTCTAAAAACAGTTTTTGACTGTACCTTTATGTAAGGTACCTTTGTGAGGTGCTGATACATAATGGTGTCCAATGTCATTTTGGTATATATTTGTATCCAAACTCACAGCATATGTGTTGTTGTATTTTGCACGACAATTGTTGTAATAAAGTTGTAGTTGTTTGCTGTACCATGTATTTGATGGGGACTCAGAATGGGTTGGGTGGAATGGACCTATTTTGGGGTTGTCACAGTAGACATCATGCTCTACTTAATCTTTTAATGGATTGCTTATTCGTGCAGATGTTGATCTAAACTTCTTGTCTATTGTATTCTATCAGTTTTTATACTGTTGAGTACTAAGGATAATTTATTCTATATTTCTTAGTCTATATATTTTTATTGGGCTAGTTAAGCTCACCCTTTTCTTTTATTTTTCTCTCCAGAAATGAGAATAATAGTGGGATAGTTGGGAATGGAGTGACGGTCCAAGATGGTTGTTATAGTTGTCCTCACTATTCTATTAAAATAGTATAAAAATAATTGTAATGAGGACTTTATTTGAGTTTAGATATTGTATACGAGACAATATTTGTATTTGAAAACTCAGCTATTGTATTGTGTATTTTGTACGACAGTTGTATAAATGAAGTTTGTATTTAAATTGTGTGTCATGTACTGTTAGACATCGGTTTCATTCGTCCTAGTACGTCTTTTGAGATGCTCCTATTTTATTCGTAAAGAAGAAAGATGAGTAAATGGACTTTGTATATATTATCGAGAGTTGAATCATGTCACCATAAAAA